>OX451215.1:2920483-3111068 GCA_949628195.1 Phasia obesa | reverse complement strand
TATACATGCATTCTACACCACTATCGGAACACCCTTTAATTTTTAGTTTTATTTTTTTATACTTGTTTATATAGTGAACTAAGTTTTAATAACTGTTTGTAAATTTCAAGTGTATCCCTCCTACAGTTCAAGAAATAAACACATTTTCGTAAATAACACCTCTCTATTGGAACACCCTATAAGTTTTAGTATTTGTTGCTATAACGGCAACAACTATACATCATCTGTGAAAATTTCAAGAGTCTACCTATTACGGTTCCAGAGATAAAAGGCGCTGACAGACGGACAGACATTGTAGCGAAAACAATAGGGTTTCGTTTTTACACTTTGTGTACGGAACCCTAAAAACTAGCTGTTAGTTGGCTGAAGAAAATTTATTGAACTCGCATCATCACCACCACCGCCATCTAATATATGTACATATGTATGTATACATATATGTATAATTTTCTTCAGCCAACCTATCTATAGAAACCAGCAGACCTATCTATAAAAACCAACGTTAGGTGACAATGGTGACGATGATGCGAGTTCAATAATTTTTCTTCAACCAAAACGTGCAGGTGTTAGGTGACGCGGTTACGATTGTGATAATGGTGACGACGGTTACGGTTTTTCGAGTTCAATAATTTTTCTTCAAGCAAAAAGTGCCAAACGTACCTAAATTGCTAAAACGTGCCAAAAATTAGGACTATTTTCATTGAGCAAAACGGTAAAAAAATTATAAAGGAAAAATGCGCCGATATTTTTAAAATTTGAATAAAAAAAAATAAATCACTAATTAAACAGCAAAAATGTATCCCAAATTTAAAAATAACAATTGTCTAAGTTTAAATCATAGTTAGATAATGCAGTTAAAGGATTAATGGATTGATATTATGAATTTAAACAAAACCATTGAATATACATACATATGTAGGTCTTACCCTCTTTGCTTATCTTTCGGTAACTTGGCATCATTCTGCATTCTGACATTTACCAGATCAGGCGGCACTCCTATAAAACCTCCAATACAACCAGCGGTACTGGCTAAAGCCAATGTCTGACCGAAACTCTTGATATCAATATATTGTTTACCAGATTCATAGATACCAAAACGTGTAGTGGTGTAGGTTAGTTGTCGTAGTAGAGATGCGGACATGCCACGATAAAGAGCTCTTAAACCTTTTATTATTGAGATAAATAAACAAAGTTTTAATCCACCCATATACATATGTATGTATCTATTAAGCACACATCTGTATCTATGTATGCTTTAATACCTCCAGCCTCATAAATAATTCCAATAGTTTCGATTATAGTCTTCCTTGGCAGCTGTTGCGTTTGCAAGTGAACTTTTATTAAATCCAACGGATGTGTTACACACACTGCTGCAGCACTGGATATACCACCAAAATACCAACGGTTCCTTCTCTTTTCGTTTCTCATGATGGAATTAATTTAAGGAATTTGTTTTGACTAAATGCTATTTGAAGTTTTTAAACTCAAGGAGACAACATATTTTACAGTGAATTATTGAAAATTTTGAAATTATTAATCGAAACTATAGCGGTGGGCAATAATTGATATGTTATTTCAATCTTGCAGTTTGGTTCTTTCCGTTAATAAATTAAGCGTAGCTATGATTATCTATCTATATAAATTAAAATGAAATGCGGTCTAATGGCCGCATTCGATATCGAGTAAAATCTTTCGTAAGTTATTATTTTGGTATCATGACACTCGATATCGAATAAAAAGAATCGCAATTGCATTCGAAATGTAATGTTTTTAAACCGTGTTTTCTTGTTCATTTGTAGACTTATTACTAATCTATTACAATTTAATATAAATAACGATTCGATACATGTCGAATGGCATAATTAGCTTACTCGACTCGTATCGAATTTGTTATTCGATACGATAGTTTACTCGATATCGAATGCGGTGAATAGGCCCCTGTCTTTTGCTAAGCGGATAACTTGAGAACGGTTTCGCTAATTTTTTGTTTAGATATTCACCATAAATTGCATAAACTGCACCGACTTGGCTAACTTTATAAAGTAATTAAATAAACCATGTCTGAAGCACTATAAAATTAAGAGTCTTTAAGTGAATTAATTTCAATGCAAAATAAGGACGCTGACGAAGTGGCGGGCACAGCTAGTACAGAATACAATCGTAAACAAATTTAAACTAACGGAACGAAATAAATAAGCTACGTTTTTAAATAAAAATCTGCTTTCTCAGAACCTGATCCATGAAATATCTTACAGTTAGTGTTAAACTGGACTCAGAATTTCTCATAAATGAGATTTCTAAAATTTTATATTATTTTACGGTCACACATGAACGATTGTAAGTGATTGTTTTTTAGCATACATACATACATACATATATGAAAGGTAAAAAACAAAGAATATGCGTATTATTCATATGTGATAATCAATCAATTAGCTCATTCTCATTAATGTTCTTTTACATAAATGTTTGTATATTTTTTATTTATGAACGTTTTCATTTATGAAGTAGCTCATACATGAGATTTCTAAAACACTTTGCGACTGCATACGCCGGCAGTTACACATTTTTATTTATGAAAAATTACCAAACTTGTAAATTCTCATATATGACCACTTGCGTGATAAACGAAATAATATCTTATTTATTCACTTTTGAATAGAAAGGAAGAAAATAAATCTTCTCACTTATAAATGCACAAACACCAAATATTTTCTAGTCACTCACGCATGTATTCACACATGATTGAGCAGTGAGTGAGCTTTTCGCTGCTCTGGGAGGCTACTGCGCATTTCGATTCGAAAGAAATCTTTTTTTAAACACAATTTTAAAGTCATACAAATTCGAATGATTTCGTTTTCGAATCGAAATACGCATAAAAAACTACTAAAATAAAACAATCATAATTTTAACAATTTAATCTTTTTTTTTTTTTTTTATTGAAAACACAGTTTATTTTGTAAGCAAAAAATAAAAATTTTAATACCGGGTGGTCCAAATACAAGTATTTTGTTAAAAATTAAATGAGAGACTCTAAACTTAATTATTCACGTTCAAGTCTTTCCTTGCAGGCCTTAAATATTACATAACCATTGCTCTGTTGAGCTCGCCGTTGACTGAAATGGCATTTCTAGCTGCATTTTCGAGAAAAGCTTCTTGATAATAAGAGATAAAAGCCGAGGTGAAAATTTGCTTCGTCGGAAAATCTAATTTTTCGCTCAGACACGATGTTCGTTTGGTTTTAAATATTTAACAAAGTTGTTCACACGTAAAGCGACTCATTTTAGGTCGCCGAGGCATGCTATTGATAGTCAATATTTCGGATAGAAAAAGCATAACAGTAACAAAATAACTTAATTTAAAGATCTTGCATTTTGACCACCCGGTAGTTACAAACATTAGATAACATAAATAGACAACAATTGGCAATACAAACAGATTTAGTTTTCTTATGCTTTAACAAAAAACAATAACTAGAATAAAAGTATACAAATGATGTGCGCGCAATTTAAAATAGTTTTTATAATCATTCATTATATTTACGAGTATATACAAAGCAAAAAAGGCGCTTTTGGACTTCTTAAAATTAATTTTGTTTTTGTTTTTTCTTTTATATTTAAAACACATATTAGTACTCTCGTTAGCAGGAATGTTAAATTAATATTATTTGAGTATATTATTATTTGTTAATCATTTTAACTTAAAATAATAATTGTGTACTTATTTGTATAAAAACAAACATTTACAATATTACCGATATTTGTGTGTTCCAGTTAAATCTTTCTTTTGTAAATTTACTCTAAAAAATATGTACTACAACTATAAGTGTTGTTAGCAGTATTATGCAAAAAGCTTTTTCTTGTTGTAAAAAAAATAAACTATAAAAATTTGTTTGCTGTCCTGCAGAATTTCGAAAATTGTGTTTGTTTTAGTTTGCAACACAAAAATCTCTTCTCTAGTAGTTTATTGTTTTGTTTGGTGGCAAAGCTCCAAAATTCAAACGCAACTGTTCCAGAAATACGAATGTTATGATCGTGTGTGGCCCTAAGCGCACAAAAGCTGGTATGTAGCCCTTGAAGAATCCTAATGGACCCAAACGTGCTGTGAACTTTATAATATCCCAGAGTCCATTAAACTCGCCGGGTTTGGCATTCATTGAACGTGTCTTTAAGACATCCAAGGGCTGTGTTAGAGTTGTGGCAATAGCACCAGCAGCCAAAGATGCTGTGAAATGTGTGATTAAATTGTCATCAAAGTGAGGAGTTTCCAATAACATTGTTTTAATCTAAAAATATAATTATAATAAGTTTTTACAGTTTTATAATTCTGTTTTTTAGGCTTTAGGTCTTTTTTTTATAAAAATTTAATTTTATTTTTATTTTATATAGTTTATTTGACCTTTTTATTAATATTAATTTAACTATTTTCTTTTAAGCTTTAGGTCTTTAAATAATTTTATTTTTATTTTTTCGATATTTCGCTACTCCTTTGTGTAGCATCATCAGGAAAAATTAACAAATTAACGTTATGAAAATTACAATTAAGTAAATAAGAAATAATTTAATTATTGTTTGTACTTGTTTAAAAAAATTTTTTAATAATTTTATGACAAAAATTTTTTTTTTTTTTTTTTTGAAATATGTTACTTTGAAGAAAATTTTTTCAATACTTAATTGTAATTTTCATAACGTTAATTTGTTAATTTTTCCTGATGATGCTACACAAAGGAGTAGCGAAATATCGAAAAAATAAAAATAAAATTATTTAAAGACCTAAAGCTTAAAAGAAAATAGTTAAATTAATTTTATTTTTATTTTCAATATTTCGCTACAGCATTGGGTAGCATCATCACGAATAAAAAATATTTTTATAAAAAGTATCTAAAGCTTAAAAATAAAAATTATAAAATTATTACAAAGGTCAAAAATTAAAATAATTATTTATTTGATTTAATTTCTATAAGGAGTTTGTATTTTTAATAAGTTCACAAAATTAATAATGTCTCTAGACACGATCAATATGTTTGATGTCAAATTCGTGCATGTGTTAGAGTAAACTGGTTGAATTCGTGACACCGACGATGCTGGATAGAAAATCAAAATCAGGTGATTTTACATACAGCATCGTCATTATAACAAACACATTTTTCTAAATGCTTCTATTTTGATTGTGTCTAGTCCGCTCAAAAAGTATTTCTTTCCCAAAAATAATTAGCAATAATTTTTTTTTTTGTTTTGCAGTGTATTTTTTATTTTAAGAGAAAAAACTACCTGATCGTAGAAAGCAACTTGACCAATTGTCATAAGAACTCCTCTACCCGTGGCTGTTGTAGCTCCTGAGAACAAGCGTTTAAAACCTTCTTGGCGATAAACTTTAATAAGCCCATCCAAAGCATTTTTGTAACTATAAAAAAATAAACTAAATAATAAATATAAAATTTTAAAAATAAATCACTAACTTTCTTCTTTGTTCAGGGGGTAATTTAACATCATTCTGCATGCGAACATTCACCATATCGGCAGGAGTACCCACAATACCACCAATTGTGCCCGCAATACCGGCCAAAGTAATTTTGCCAAGGAATGTATCGGTGTTGATGTAGGGTTTACCCACTTCATAAATGCCAAAACGTGTCATGGAATAGGTCATTTGACGCAAAACGGATGCAGACAAACCATTATACAAGGCTATTACTCCCTGTTCTCGTATAACTTTAGCTGATAATTGTACGACGGATAATTTTCCCTGCTGAGTTTGTAGGGTGACTTTAATCAAGTCAAGAGGATGAGTACAACAGGCAGCACCCGCGCTTGCTAAACCACCAAAATACCAACGACCCAGACGCTTCGACTTTTCAACGGTTACAACTGATACAACAGACATTATTTCTACTTATTTAAAAAAAAAACACTTTGCTCGGAATATTATTGCAGCTTGCTGATTGGTTGTTAATTTACCGTGTGAAGAATACTGACTGCAATTATTAAGAAATTAAAAGAAATTAAACGTTAGAAATATTAAGAACAAAAACTATTCATTAACAAACATACATTTATATCAATAATTTATAACGCTTTGTTAATACACACAACGTATGCACTTTTACATACATTGACGTCACATATTATGTATACAAATTGGACATTTATAAAATACATATTATTTATCTATTTCATACACGTCATCACTATCAGTATGTGAGCCTGCCTGCTTGATGAATGTGGCTCATTTGGTTAAGGAAGGCGTGAGGAAGGCTCTTGACCTTGGCGTATGTACTTACTTGCATAATTTCTATTCAATTTAAAAAAGAATAGCTAACGATGGACGGACGTTTTTATTGAAGAAAATCCTGATTTGTGGGAAAAAATATTAATGGTATATATCTATGTATGTGCATAGATATTATTATATTAAACTTTAAAATCTACGTATAAAAGTTGTGCAACATTGTGGAACGTTTGGGTTTTTCTGGAATGGAAAGTTGGATAAACTACAGGAACTCTTTCCCTTTCTTCTTTAAAAATTATTAGCTGCAAGTTCAAGCAAAATTTTCAACTAAAGGAATTTTGTTTTTAGGTGGTTTTAACCACCGGATATTAAAACTTTGTCACAATAAATTCACTGTGTTATTAAAACTATATCCGTTTTCCAATTACAAGAATATTGTTTTTTTTTTATTCCTAATCGTCCTTCACAAAATGTCAAAATTTATTTGTTGTTTGTTTGTTTGTTTGTTTAGAAAAAAGGGAAAAAAGAGAAACCAAGACGAATTTTCTGAGAGATGGCAATATCGACAAGGTTCGGTGTACTAATAAATCTTAAAATTGTACCTATGAACTTTCTACCTGTACTTTTTTTTACTAAATTTGTACCAACACATTTGTTTGAGTTTAAAATGTAAATTAACCAAAAAATAAGCCAAAATTTTATCACCTTAATATTAAAAATATAATTTTTTTTAAACTTAAGTATTCTATTTATTTTCTTCAGCGGAATGCTGTCAAACTACATACATTAAAAATTTGTATGAAAAAGTCATAAAAAAATATTGCAGTACTAGTACTCTGTTTTTACTGTAGAAAAACATAGAAATGTTTCTAGCAACATTTTACAAAAGCTGTGTAATAAAGCAAATAAGCATTATTTCATGTGGAATTTTTTGTGGAAAATTTTGTTATACGATGTGGTATATTTAAAAGCAATAAAATCGTAACATTCTTAAGTGTAAAATTTTCCTTGTGAAATAAGAAATGTTGCTCAACATTTTTCACAAATTCGAACAGAGTCTAGGCTTGGTAAAATGTTGCCAAAAACATTTCAATGTTTTTCCACAGTAAAAACATAGTATTACTCCTGGAACCTTTTCTCATGACTTTTTCATACAAATTTTTTATGCATATAGTTTGACAGCACTCCGCTTTTACAATAGACAGAAACAGGGCATACATTTTTTAATTCACCTTTGCTCTATCTTAAACCTTTTACAATTGGACATAAAAAAGACAGACAGATTTTTGCACATTCTATTTTCGGATTTATTTGCTTTACATGTGTGTGCGTTTGAAAATCTGTCATATATGTACTTTGTTGAGAAATTTTAAGCAAGTAGGCGCCGACTTGATAAATATAATGTAAAGCAACAAAGAGAAAAGCAGAAAAGAGAAATTTAAAAATGTTCAGTACGATAGGCATGGAATACACACCCTACCTCTTCAAACCCTTGCCTACAAATTTCGTTTGTCTGACCGGTTTCTGTCCAATTGTAAAAGGGGACATACAAATTTTGTATATATGTATTTTGACAGCATTCCGTATGAAAAAATGAACAGAATACTGGGTTTACTACTTAAAAGTGTATTTGAAAACGTGTCTTGGCAAAATTTGAGTAAATAAGTGCAATTTAGGAAGTCAATTGGTACAATTTTATTACCCACTTATATAAATAAACTTTAACAATTAAGCCTAGTACTCTGTTCAGTTTTTCATGCGGAATACTATCAAACTACATGCATAAAAAATTTCTATGAAAAACTCATGAAACAAATTTTGAAGATGTAGTATTACTACTATTTTTACTGTGGAAAAACATTGAAATGTTTCTGGCATCATTTTTTTTTGTAAAAATTTTTTGTGGAAAATTTTTTAAAACAATGTGATATATTTAAAAGCAATAACAACGTAAAAATCGCGAGATAGACACCACATTTTAAATGTCAAATATATCATATGAAATAATAGATGTTGCTCAACATTTTCCACAAATTCGAACTATGCTTTACTGTTGGAAAGTGTAATACAATATATATAAATATGTTATTTTAAATTAAATAAGTATAATATACTAATTTAGAAACTTAGCTAAATTAAACATGATTGAAATACTAATTATTTAATTGTATTCATAGACTTGCAAAATTAAACTTACTATAAACATTATTAGATAACTATTTTCCTGTAAGTTTATACTATAATTAAGGTAGAATTAATTGGTTTGAATCGTTCAACTTTGTGGCTAAGTTAGACGAATCGTTGCTGGAAACTTATTATGTAATTTCGTAATTTACTTGAATTAAATAAATAAAATTTCCGTCATCCATTTTCTTCGTATTATATTTTTAGTTTTAGCATTCTTTGCCTTTTCTTTCTAATTCAATACTTTTTTACAATACTCAAAGCTTAAGGCTTAAGTTAGTTTGTTACAAACTATTTCTAAAGCGTTGTGGTTGCTGGGATACTAAAATATAATACTTTCCAACACTACTGAAGAAAAATGTCAAAACAACTACCGCTAAACGAATCAGCTGATAGTATTCCCAGAAATTTTTCTTCGCAATCTTTGTGTTTTTGTTAAAAGTGTAATACTTTTATATATCTGGTTCCAAAACAATAGCAAATAGCTCGGTAACAAGTAAGTTGAATGAGTAATTTATTTTGAATTAAAATTATATATGTATATTGAATTTGGCAAATGTAATATTACTGCAGAAACAAAACAGTGCAATATGGGTGAATACATACTTTTGTATACTTCATGCGAGCACTTTTGGCAGTATGCATACATACTTCCAAATTACATTCTACACCAGGGCTGCCAGATTTATTTTCACATATATCAAAAAAATCGCCAATTTTTTTTGTTAAATTTTGCCAAAATATATACAATATTTTTAATTTTAAAAACATGTATTTTTAACAAATCACAAAAAATAAATTTAATTGAAATAGGTAAAATTCTTGAAAATATATATGTAAATAAATATTTTGTTTTTTATTTTAGTGAACGAGAGAAAGGTAAAATATTTACTTAAAACAAAGAAAAGTAATAATTATTATAATAATTCCCGAATTACATTATGCAACTTTAGTCGCTGCAATCTTTCTCGTTTCTTCTTTAATGTTGCATTTGTGTTTATATCGTGCAACCTTTATTGCAGCAACTTGTATGGATGTATAAGTTTTAAACTTCAAACATAAAACATTTTAAACTTCAAAAATAAACCTACGAATGAGAGTACAAAACGAATTTCAAGAGTACATGCATATGTGTACCAGTATTGGGATTTGTGGTACAATTATACCAAATTTGGTACAATCGACACATCAGTGGTGCACTGGTACACTTCATGCTTTTTTGGTACAATTTCATATAAAATTTATTTAATAAATTTTTTATTTAATCAAAAAAAAATTTTTTTTTATATTTCTAACTTCATAGTTCTCCAATCCTGTGTAGAACTGACTAAATTGCAACATTCTTGATTTATGTACAGGATTTTTATTATTTACTCTGCTAACCCTATTATGTACAACTGATAGGTAATTTAGTTACGTTTTTGCATCGCCTTATCAGTTTCCGGTATTATTCGGCTGACATTGTCGATGTCGAAGCAGACTTAAGAATAATGAAAGTTAGAAACTACAGACAAATAGCTTTACAAAGAGAACAGTGGAGAGCAATAGTTGTAGAAGCATTGTTCCATAAAGGACTGTAAATCCTGATTATATATTGTTTTCTATTCTTTCGAGTGAGAAATCGTAAGGTCTTTTTGGTAATTCCATGATTTTTTAATTGTTCTTCCAAATTAAAGTTTTCATTAGCAATGAATCAAGCTACTGTATGTATGTTTTGTTGTTTTTTTACTTAATGTCAAATGTTGGTACAATTGATGCTGATTTGGTACAATTTTATCACTGGGATGGTACAATTTAAACGTTTTCAGATCCCAACACTGATGTGTACCCTTTTCAACTTCTCTCTCCCCTCTCGCCAACTAATGAGGAATTGCAGCGACAAATGCTGCATAATGTAAATCGGCACTAATTTGAGACCTGAACATACGGTATTTGCCACATGTTCTTATTTAGAATAAGTTTATATTAATAAAATTTAACTAAAGATCAACATAAAAAATATTCTTTCAACTTGGAGAGTATAATCCTTACTTCAATACTTCCTTTGTATGTAAAAAATAAGTATAACAAATTCGTTATAATTACCAGCACATCAAGTACAAAACTAATGCAGCTGTACATAATTAGTTAGAATATTATATTTTTTTAAATCTTTCTAAAACAAAAGTTAATATTTTCTATTATGGTTGATAAGCATGGCACAATAAACAAGGTAGACTCGCGGCGAAAAAAGAGTACAACTCTGTAATAAAAAATACGTACATTTTGTTTTTGTATAAATCTTTTTTGGCTGTCAAAATAAAAAATGTTAGTACATTTTGACACTGAAAGATGGAGACAACAAATAGTCAGCTGAGCTCTCGAGTTTACCTGTTATGAATTCGCCTTGGTTGATAAGTATCCAAAAGTATGTTGAGACTTATACAAATTTTTGAAAACAAGAAATTTTGTTTGTGTTTAAGGAATTGCAACATTTTAAAATCGAAAATTAATAAAGTTTTCAGTTTCCAGAATAAAATCATCTTTAGATATGAAAAACATTTTTAAATATGAAATGTTCGTGAGCTTTAAATAAATTTATGTTTCGAAAATTTCCGGTTTCCTGAAGTAAAATCATATTTAAATATGAAAAAAAATTTACGTTTGAAACTTCAATTTTGATAATTCAGTTTCTAATGTCGGCCAAAAGTGAATGAAAAATCGCCAACAATATCACCAATTATTTTAAAAATCGCCAAATTGTCGCCATGTCGCCTAATTCAAAATTTTATCGCCAGATAAGACTAAAAATCACCACGTTTGGCGAGAAATCGCCATATCTGTCAAACCCTGTTCCACAGCACCCACTAGGCAACCTTTTTGAGCATTGCCACTAAAGCCGGTTTCACACTATAATACTGAGTATTAAGATTTTCATTGGATTTTGTAAGATAAAAATCAAATTAGAATTGTGTGATTGTCAAAAAATCTAACTTAACGTACCATTTCGTTTTCACACTATCGCACTTCAAATAAAATGAAAAATGTCAGCAAAGGAACAAGCCGAGACGAGACATTGAACGCCGGCGGCTTAGCAATTTCATGTGGACGGCAGAGGTGCCGGATCTTAAGTTTGTTTGGCCGTTCAAGTTTTCGGTTAATAAAAAATAAATAAATAACAAAAAAAAAACAATATGTACGTTTAACAATTTCTAGACATGGCAGAAACAAAGTACATACGTGGGCGATAAGACTGATGCCAATTTAGGACAGGTGCAGGACAAAGAAAATATATCATCGACGGCGGCGAACTATCGGCTGCGACTCACTCAACTTGGTTATTTGCTTAGAAAAAAAAAACACAACCCTGATAAAATGAAAAATGTTATCGTTTAGAAAATTTTCTAAAAATGGTTTGGTATAATGGGATGTCAAATTTCTTTCCGTATTATTTCACATTTTGATAACATACTTCTTTCACACTATCACACTTCCTCATTAGATTTAAGTTTTTGACAAGTCTAAATACTCAGTATAATAGTGTGAAAATGGCTTAAGGGCCATGATTCACTATTATACTCAGTCGTACGATCTGTCAAAAATAGCATGTGTGCTAAAAAAGTGTTATAGTGTGGATTAGAAATCTATGCGTGTGACAGACTTTTTGACAGGTCTGTACGATTTGATAATATTTTGAAAATATTTATAAAGTAGTATTTTTCCATGCGATCAGAGTTGTAAAATCTTATTTTGTATGATAGTGTGGCATCTACATCGCCATTTTGAAACGATTTTTTGTTATTCAATTGTACGATTGTGTAGGATAGTGATCCTGGCCTTAATACAGCAGAAACTTTTTTAAGTTTTTATCATATTATGAAGTAAGGCTTAAGTTCGTTTTATTATAATTTTGTAAGGAAGAATTGGAATCATTTTATTTTAGACACTAGCGGAATGTAATACATTTTCTAGACCGCTACATCCGTCTTCAGCATTCTTTGCATCTATCTACCTATACTTTGGGTGGTGTTAGTTGTGCACATCTATTTAACCAACCAAACCCAGAAAGAGATACGAAAAATTTTGCATTCAAGCATCAGTTGATGAGAACGAAGTCTACTACCACATTAAGCTTTCCTCTTGTTTGATATTTTTCTTTAATTTTTACCACCTTATATTTGTTGTTGCTTCAGCCAACATTTGGTTAGCAATGAGAGCAACTTTGGTACTTTTTGTAATTATTGTCAAACATTTTTCTTTATTTCTTTATAATAAATAATTTATTAAAAAAATAGTTAAATTGTTTACCTGGTATCTTTAAAGAGATTTTATATCATAAAATGATATCTAACTTTTTTAAATTACACCTAGCCCCCGATAATTGAAAAATAGTGGTCTTATCTCGACTTTAGTCAAAGGTCCATCAAATTTATTAACAACACCTGTACTTATTATTTTTAATGTACAGTGGTGGTTGATGAAAAAAAGCCACCCTAAATCAGATATTCGTACTCAAAGAAAATACATCTAAAATTCCTGTTTTTTTTTTTTAAACAAATAAAATATAATACAAAAATAATTGTTTTAATGAAAAATAGAAATTTCCTGTTTTGCCTCTAATTAATAAGAGAGCGACCCAATTAAGTCATCTGAAATAAAACAATTACACGTGTTAAACGTAATAATTTCCTTAAAAACAGCGGCGCATCTTCGGTAAAGTCTCCACTCGAATTATTGGAATGCTTTCCCAAGCTATTTTTATTTCACATTTTTCATGAAATTAGTTGCGTGAAACGTTTTTTATTTTTGTTGGCGAGAGATGTAGAGATGAAAGGAAAAACAAGAAATTTCAAAAGGAAATTGAAAGCTGGATAAATAAAAATAACGTTAATTAGTTAATAGTTAAGATATGGATTTCACTTAAAATATTTTTTTAAGTCTTGAAGTCTTATATCTTCTATTCTTGGTTTTGTTATTACAATTCAATTTGGGAAAGACCCCATTTAAAGGTAAAATCCTAAATAATGAAAGTAAAGTGCATATAAGGTTTTGTGCGGTCATAAACACTGTAAGTAAATATTTCGAACTCTTCCTTAGAATTGTTGTTTAAACACAACATTTTTACGGCTATTGATAATAAAAATCTTGAAGAATTTTACTTTAATGTAGGGTCATTTTTGGCAAATATTAGCAAAAATAACTGAAAAATTTTAAGGTTATTTTTTATATAGTCTTACGTTAGTACGAGTATTCAAAGATTTAAAGGTCAAAGGCAGTTCAAAAATCGATATACCAACCAGACTAAAATATTTATATTAAAAAAAAAATCTTCAGGCGAACGAAAAATTTTACGCTTTTCCAGACCAGATTAATAAAGAATTAATAAAAAAGACAAATGTTTACACAATTTATTAATATTTTTACGTCATTTGTTTGGGTAAGTTTTGTTGTTCTTGTGTAAAATGTTAAAACTTAAATATAGAATATAAATATACTGAATGACAACAAACTTACTTGTGTTGTCTCTAATCTTACTTGACACCAAACACGTGATGATTTTATTGTCAGAACAAAGTCACAGTGATATAAAAAAAAAAATCAGCAAAACATAAATATTAATTAGTATTTTCTTGCTCTTTGATAATTAAATTAACACTGTTTTAATTATTATTTTTTGTATGTTTTTAGTTTCCATAATCAAAATCCAGTAAAAGTATTGAATTAAAAACAAAAACAAATGTATTCAACTTTACCTTAAAAATGTTTTTTTTTTTTGTATTTTTAAATATGCTGGCATGGGTTGTTCGTCATTTACATGTATTATACTTTTTTTTATTTTTTTGTAACAATTCAATTTACTAATAAATTATTTATTGTTTTTATTCTATATAGACAAATTTTTATTTTAATTCAACACACTTTTGTAGTCTGTTTGTAGTAATTTTCCCTACAAATAAATATAAATATTGAAACGTATTGAATCTACAACCTGCCACCACAAACTAATGTTAAATTTAACAACTCGTATTTTAAATCTTATGAGTGCTCGAACGCTCTAACCGCTTAACGCTAGAAGCAGACAAACAACAAATAAACAAATAGCCGGCGGGGCAGGTACACTCGACAATATTTGACTAAAGGCACTATTCCATTTCTTGGGTATAAAACTATTATTCTTAAAATAAATTTAATAACAATCATCCAAAAATGCACTACATGCAGCCTTACGGTGGAATGATGGAACTTAAAATTTTATATCTAAAGCTCAATTACGCGTAATCTTTACATGGCTTTAGTAGGGGTGTAGTCTAGCTTAAGTTTTAAATTATACTTACACTGCTTAAGAAGACGGTGCATTGTTCCATACAAAAATAAAAAACAATATGTATCTTATACATACTATAGAAAAATAAATAAATGTTGTTCGACAGACAGCAACATACATATGTAGTTCTACCTATAATCTAAAGGAATTTCGAAGGTTTAGCTCCTTTTGACGTCAATAGAAAGGGCAACGGAATTTAGAGAATTGTGTGCTTTAATTATTAAATAAAAAACCTATTTTGACTTGGCTTCTCTAAAATTAGGAAAAAGGTTTCCTAACGCTCTGTCCTAAGCAAGCAGTGAAATGCGTAAAAGAACTAGATTTTCCCCCAACAAATAAATTGCATTTTTATTATAAAACTAGCTGACCCGGCAAACGTTGTTTTGCCTTCAAATTTTATTTTTTTTTTTCATAATTTATTTATTGTATCTTCAATAATTTTTGAACTAACAATAATTACTCGTATCTTAAGTCTAAAATAAAATATTCTTTTTAAGTCCAGCCAGTGCTAGACAAAAATAATGTTTGTTTCACGGATTTCGAAATCATTTGCGGGTCATCCCTTTAATGTACGGCCAAGAAAAGCAGTATCTCTTTTTAGTCGAATGTAACCAGGTTCATTCAGCATGTTACGCGCCAAAGGGTTTGGATGAGATTCAAGCCTCTTTAGATATGTGACTGCATGTTCCGCTATTTCTGATTTAACTGATGGCATGTTTAGGTCTTTGTGGATGTTCGAATTTTTTATATACCAGGGAGCAGATGTAATAATACGTAAAATCTTATTTTGGCGCCTTTGAATTTTTTCTACATTGCTAGCTGCCCCATAACTGAATCCCATAACACCAAATTGGTTTGAGGACCGACTTGTACAGTAGAAGTTTACAATCTAAGCTCAGGGTGGAGTTTCTGCCAATAAGCCAATTTAGTTGTACTGCTTTTAGTTTCATTTGTGTTAACTTGAAGTCAATGTGGCTTTTCCAAGTAAGGCGACGGTCAAGATGTATACCCAGGTATTTAACGTCTGAAAGCTGTGGTATCATTTGGTTATTTATGCGAATAGGAGGGCATGAGTCCCTGCGCAGTGTGAAAGTTATGTGAGTGCATTTTTGTTCATTCACTTTTATTCTCCATTTTTCTAGCCATTTTTCCAAATTGAGTATGTGGTCTTGTAAAAGTTGTGATGCTTCTTGGGCACTTTCATGAATACTTAAAAAAGCTGTGTCATCTGCAAAAGTTGATGTGTGGACTAGGGTGCTAATTGGCATATCCGATGTGTACAGTAAATATAAAATTGGTCCCAAAATACTACCTTGGGGAACTCCGGCTTCAATGAGCTGTGGCGAGCTTAAAAAGTCACCTTCTTTTAATAAAAACTTGCGATTCGTTAAATAATCTTTTAAGAGCTTATACAAGTTTGCGGGCAAGTTCAGCTTTAGCTTAAATATTAGGCCTTCGTGCCAAACCTTATCGAATGCTTGAGAAACGTCGATAAAGAGCGCAGAACAGAATTTTTTTTCTTCAAAGGTCGTTTTAATTACATTTACTAATCTGTGTGTTTGTTGGATCGTACTATGTTGTTTTCTGAAGCCGAATTGATGGTTCGGAATGCATCCTTTCGCGCTAAGAATTGGATTCAGCTTAGTTATTAATATTCTCTCAAATAACTTTGACACGTTTGATAAAAGGCTTATAGGTCTGTATGATTCTACTTTTGTGTGGTCTTTTCCTGGTTTAGGAATCATTGTTATCAAAGAGACCTTCCACTTTCAAATTTTATTTATATTTGAAATTGTGAGGGGAAACCTCATTGAAGCACTCTGTGAAAACAATATTTTTCGTTTTGTTGTCAGGTGCGGAAACGATCAAAGCGGATGATTTTTCTACATGCGAATACTTATTCTCTTGTAGTTATTTAAGTTGTATTTTATATGAGCTGTAACAATACTTAAATACTTAAGGCCAGGATTCACTATCCTAACCAATCGTAAGATGCAATCACTAAAAAATCTGACTGAATTCTCTCTCATTCAAAACATCATTACAAAAAAAGATTTTGCAACCCTGATCGCATGGAAAAATATAACTTTATGAATTTTTTTTAAAGATTATCAAATCGTACAGACCTGTCAAAAAGTCTGTCGCACACATATATTTCTAATCCAGACTATCATACTTTTTTAGTATAAATGCTATTTTTGACAGATCGTACGACTGAAAACGATAGTGAATCATAGCCTTTAATGAGACTAAAACTGACACTATTGTCATTCTGTGTAAACTTGTATTACGTTTATGTACAAATTGGCAAGAAATTACTTTTATGTGTAAATGCAGTCTAAAGAAGTGAGTAAACATACATAAGTCGATATCACTGAAGTGATAACTAACGTGACAATGCATTTAAATAAATTTTACCGAATGTAAAGCAATCAACCAGCAATATACGGTCGTTTGTATATAAAAATATTTTTTTTTAATTTTCTGTCTATTCATTGATAGTATATCACTCATTGCTTTACCATTACTCTCTGATCTTTTCCAGAGAACAAAGGAGAATATTAAACCATATCGTACAGATTGTTATCGTTTTCTCTCCGGATTTGTTTTGGATTTTTGTTCAACTTTTTGATGGTCAAATTAATCGTTAGTTTTAGTTAAAAAAAATTATTTTTACAAAGCCTTAACATTTGTGTTTCAAAAGTGATTTCAGTTGGGTTAATAGCTTATATTTTTCTTATCTACATAAATTATAAATTGGTTTTATTTTTGGACTTCGTAAAGAGCAAGTAAGTTAAATTTAAATTGTTGAATTTGTTTTTATTTGAGAGATATTTCTTTTCTTGTGGGTACTTAGTAGTTTTGTTTTTGTAGAAGAATATAACATTGCTGTGAGTCATTATTAAATGCGGTTTCGTTTAAATCTTAGTGTAATTTTAACCATTTTAGCATGTTACAATATTGTAACCGAATTAATATTTTTATGTTCTATGTTTTCTTCATTTCTATATGTATGTATGTATGTATGTATGTATGTATGTATGTATGTATGTATGTATGTATGTATGTATGTATGTATGTACATTAGAGTGGGTCAATTTGTATGTATTAAAAACATCTCAACAAGCGGTTGTCAGAATCGTATTCTACGGAATTCTAAAAAGGTTTGCCCAAAAAATCATGCCTCTAAATCTTGTTTTTAACGACAAATTTTTCGTTTTTTCATCATACTACAATATAAAATTAGAATTTCCTATGATAAAAAAGCAAAGTTTCTCATTAATAACGGGAAGCTCGATTTTGATTTTAGAGCCATGGTTTCTTTTGTGAACCTTCTTAGAATTTCTCGTAGAATACGATTTTGACAACCGCTTGGTCATGAAAAATTGACACACTCTAATGTACATACATACGTATTTTTAAAATATTTTATTTTCATAGTCCTTATCATCTTACAGCTGGAAGTTGTCGTATTATGTATAAATTCTAAACTATTCCTTTACATTCCCATAAATTTGGGGAACTTCCAGGTGGATTGGTTGACTTGACATTTTCCGATGTATGAGGATTTTTATATGAGGATTAGTGAATAGAAAATACAGGTATGCCCTAAGGCTCTTTTATTTTCTTATTTATTTCTTTAAATTTAAACAACAAATTTCAAATGATCCATAAAACGAAGATCTAAAAATGATAATAATTTTTGTGTGTTTTTAAGTAAAAAAAAAAACTAGATAAGATAATACGAGGATTATATAGACTACGGACTAGAGCATAAGCCTGTCGAACAATAATTTTTCGCTTAGACATCTTGACATGAAAAAATAAACAACAAAGGGCTTATCTCAGTTAGACGTGTCTAACAATGATAATAAGTGTGTTTTGACAGACTGTTTTGATTTATATACAGTGAACTCGCACAAACGTGAACATCCAGTAACATGAACATCCAGAAACATGAACTTATAAATTACAGTATTAGAATCAGATAGGCTAGATTGCAAAAGATGTTGACATAAAAAAAATTTCGATTTTGTTTATTTAAAGCTTAATTTCTTTTAATTTCGCAATATAAATATTTTTTAACTATTATAAAACTAATATTTTTATAAAAAATGTTCATTACCTTTCTAATAACATCAACCAAAAATAGTTAAACTTCACTTTATATGAAAAAAAGACAATCTGAAACGTGAACAAACTCGAAAACGTGAACACCCTTGGTAAAAATTAGTTCACGTTTGTGCGAGTTCACTGTATTTTATTCAAAGAAATTGGTCCGCAGTGAATTATTATTTACACAAGTCAGATCAACCCAGATTAAACAATAAAATCAATTTTAATTTTAGCTGACTTGTTGATTACAAGTAACAACAAATTACTCTCAATAAAATTTATATTTTTATATGTTTTAATATATTTTTTCAATCAATCAACAATATTTCTATCTAGTTTGTACCAGTGGCCCTCCTGTAATAATGTACATAGTCAGTAGGCATGGTACCTCCCACACAAAGTGAAAAATTATTATTAAATAAGATTTGAAATTTTCGTTTAATGTTTTTAGTCTGGATTAGAACAGTAGGCGTGGTACCTCCTAATTGATAAATGCCAGAAACAACAGTAAAACACGTATATCAAAACATAGAATTATAAATTTAAAAGGAAGCAATCTGTAAGCATAATGATTGTGTTCTGGTTGAAATCAACTTTGTTAAGGCACCAGAAGATATACAGAAAATTTAAAAATCTGCCAGGCATAGCTTCGAAAATTTCGCTAATGAAATTCAGCAACATCAGACCATTAAATTCGAGGCTGCGGGAAAAAAAACACGCCCTCCTGTATTTTTTCACGTTGTTCTTATTTTTTTCAGTTTTAATGATTATCTTTTGCTTTTTTTTGTTAACAAAATGTTAGACCGCGACCAGTAGATCGAATGGAGTGCATACAGATCTCGGGGGATCAATAACCCACTTGGAGGAGCGATTTTGTTTGTTTTTAGGTTGGTAGCTTTTTCTGTTTTGATTTGTATAAAAGGTCTTTATAGAAAGCAATACACTAACGTAATATAGATTTTATAAAAATTTTCTGTAAAATTTTTACAAAAAAGATTCAATAAAATTAAAAAAAAAAATCGATAAAATCTTTACAAAGAATTTTCTATAAAATAAAAAAAAATCTATATCATTATATTATAATTGTTATAATGAAGTTAAAAATCATAAAGTAGTGAAATTAGGAATCATACCTGAGTAAGGGAATATTTAACATTGCTATGGTGAAGAGTATATAAGTTTCGGCAAGGCCATATTTTAAACGCTTACTTGTTTATTTAAAATTTGTTGTATCGGTTACAATACCCCCTCGAGAATTTCCTTTAATTTTCATTTATACATTTGTTATAGGGGCTGAAATCATAGCTGCCAGATTTTTTAGATGTAATATCGTCATATTATTGTGAAAAAATCGTCTTTATCGTCAAAATTGCTTATTGAAATCGTTATAAAACGTCAAAGGCCTTTTTTTTCCAATAATCCAATTAGTTTAACATTTATCAGGATACATTTTTTAGGTCTAATAATTTTAATGGCTTTGATTCAGTTTGTAGCTTTTGTCTGTCACTGTCTTTAACAAAATAAAAAATTAATTTTATAATTTCAGAAAACCAACTTTTTGCTTCATTAATAATATTAAATAGATTAATTTGGCCTAGATCTTTGAGTTTACTTTCAAAATCAAGTCTTGATAATATCTGATCACATAGCCATAAATATATAAAAATTAACACAATTATAAATAACTAGCTGTGAGGTACTCAGGAAAACAGACTGTAGCTTAAGTGACACGTTGTTTTCCTAAAGCAATGTTCACGACTTCAATACTCAGCCGTGGCGAAGTAAAATAATTATAAATTAACTATGCTAGCTTCAAAATAATACGCCTAAATAACACCAGAGGCGCTGCAAGACTGTTATAAAAAATAAACATAACGTGCAATTGCCGTAAGTGAAGCTATACTATTATCACTAACCTTCTGTCTTATCTACACCTATCCCTTTCCAAATAATTGCCTGAGGTTACTTTACTTCTCTTTTTAAAAAAGGGTGCTGTCGATTTTGCAGTACCTTTAAGTCGGTAAATTTACGTACTTCCACTATTTTTCTCTATATTTTAACCGAGATCCTAAGGTACCTCCTCATAAAATTTTACAAAACTTCATGTAGAAGTTTTTACGTGATGCATACACAGATAGACAGAATTTTTGTCAGTCCGTATGTCTGGGACAGACAAAAGTTCTAAAGTTTGCTGTATTGTATTCAATTTCGATTACTAACTGCACCAGCAACAAAATTTTCAAAAAATATTTCATTTACAGAAATTTACCTGTTACAGTTTTATTATATGTATAGATACCATATTTTTCTTTTTTATCTATTTGTGCTTCTGTCAATACGTCTGTGGCATATACTTAGGTATTTCCTAAATACATGTCTTCAAAATCTGAAAAATTGTATTTGTTTTTATAATTAATTAAAAGTTTTCAGTGTTAAATAAACTAGTTTTTAAAAACTTTCTCATTAGAATTTTCAACAATTTTTGTATTTCATTATATAAATATTGAATTTCTGTACTCTCGCTTTGAAATATTTTATTTATGTGTTTAATAATTCCTAAAATATATTTTTGAAAACTTACTGACAGCATTTTTTTTGGTTTATCAATATTATCAAATCAAATTGGAAATGCAAATTTTGAATTATATAAAATCGTCAAAATCAAGATATAAATCGTCCCATCATCGTCCCATTTTTAGGACCCAAAATCGTCAAAATTACTATAAAATATGGCAGCTATGGCTGCAATTTGTGTAAAAGTATTTTTCTAATTTGTTTAGTTTTTTCCCAATTATTGAAATGCTCACATGTAAATTGATAAACTGAGAAGACATGTAAAAAATGTGTTGTTTTTCACTCAGTTTTGACCACGGCTGTACATACACATGGAATTGTTTGAATTTTTAATTTAGCACTTTTTCATTGTTAAAATAATGTTAGGGATGTTAGTTGCTACAGTCATGTTTTTAAAATTTTTTCAATAACAAATTTAATGAAAATATATTTGCTTATTTTGTTTGCAAGTCTTATTTTATTAATTGTTTAAATATTTTATAAATGTTGGTATAATAATGCAAAGCTTTAATTATTGTGTTTTGTGAGTTTTGCAATTCTACTGCATTAGACTAAGTTTCTGTGATTATTTTGTGCTCAAATACCCATCGGGCCCATTAGCTCAGTTGGTTAGAGCGTCGTGCTAATAACGCGAAGGTCGCGGGTTCGATCCCCCCATGGGCCAAAAATTTTTTCGCATTTTTTTATTGTTTTAGAAACACCTTATTTTGTTTTAAGTTATACTCTTGTCAATCTGGCAATGTCGGCTCATTAGCTCAGTTGGTTAGAGCGTCGTGCTAATAACGCGAAGGTCGCGGGTTCGATCCCTCCATGGGCCACCAATTTTTTTTCAAATTTTTTATAACTACAAAACTTTTATTTTTGTTTGATTTTTGGTAAATTACGTTTGAGTAAATAATAGCTTCGTTCGAGAACCCAATAATTATCATTTAGACAAAAACCAAAAACTAAATAGGTATGCACCACCTACATATGTACGAAAAATAATTTGTTGGAAATCCAAAATTATATCTATTTATTATGTATTAACTTTTTAGGGTTAAATGTGAATCAAATTAACAATATGGCTGCATAACACTGAGTTTATATACACGAGTTAAATTTAAGTACACGATTGAACAAACTTTACACATCGGCCCATTAGCTCAGTTGGTTAGAGCGTCGTGCTAATAACGCGAAGGTCGCGGGTTCGATCCCCCCATGGGCCATCAACTTTTTTTTTGAAATTTTTTATAACTACAAAACTTTTATTTTTTAAATTTTACTAAACTGCATTCGAGAACACAGAGTTTAGTAGATGAGAATAGAGTTTGAGAGCGTAAAATGACAGTTCGATGACTGAGCAATTGTAAAATATGCTAAAGAAATTTTTGTTAGTAAAATTTAGTCAGCTGAAAAAACATATGTTTTAAACTGTAAACAAACAAAAAAGCATTTTTACAGAATTGTTAAAATTTTGTGAAAATAAGGAAAACTAAAGCAAACACAAGTAATATTTACCTGCAAATACAGTTGTCATTTGCTACTGACAGTCAAAATTTGTTAAAACTTCTGAAATTTTCATTCTTTATTTTTAAATTGTATTTCCTTGTTGTACTTGAAACATTAATTTTATTTTTTAAATTTTTTCAAAACTATTTCAAATGTGAAATGAAGGGAAATAAAGATTTGCCGTTTGTAAAACTGTAGTATTTATGTGAGTTGCATGTTTCATAAACTGATGAACTTCTTCTTCTTCTTCTTGCTTTTGCTTTTAACAACAAAATATTGTATTGTAAAAAAAGCTAAAAAAATTGCAAAAGTAAAAGTTACAAAGAAATTGTTAAAAGCATGAGTTTAAGTGTCACTGTCGCTGACTTTGCAGACACATTGAATCTTCATGGTTGTTTAAGTCTTTCATTGCCATGTTGCATTGTGTAGTTTTCGTCTTGGATAACTTTAGTAGGAATTTTAAATGTTTTTTGTTTGGTAGGATGTTTCCTATAATTTTTTTGCAATTAATTTATTTGAAATAATTCTGGTTTTGAAAATAAAAAACAAAATGTATCAAAAGTTCATTGGGAACTTTTAAAAATTTTTCATTTCAACGATGTCTATATAAATAAGTACCTATGTACGTATTAATTTTTTATGTTAAAAATTTAAAATGCTCTGAAAGGAAAACACAATTTTTAGAACACAGGCCCACAATAAAACTACTAGATAAATTAAAAAAAAATAATAATATGTGAGGAGTAGGGTATATATAAGTTTGTCATTCCGTGTGTGATTTCTACATTATTCATTTCCGATCCCATAAAGTATATATATTCTGAATCCTTATACATAGATAAGTTGATTGAGCGATGTCCGTCTGTCCGTGTTATCGTTGAAATGTCATTTGCCAAGGCGCCACAAGAGGTACAGAAAATTTAAGCTCAACAATCTGCTAGGCATAGTTTCGAAAATTTTCGAAACTATGTTCTATAAAAAAAATGTTCTATAAAATTTTTACTAAAAAATTTTCTATAAATTTTTACAAAAACAATTTTCTGTAAAACTTTTACAAAAACAAAATTATCTATAAAATTTTTATAAAAATTTTTACAAGAAAATTTTCTATACAATTTTTACTTTGTTAGGAATATTAGGTGACGATATATACGAAATTTTGCTGATTAGTGGAAAAAAGGCGCAGTTCTTTTTTTTAATAACTTTGGCTTTAAATTAATCCAATTTTGTACCTAATTCTGTATAAATAAAATCACCACGGTGAAGGATATAAAACATTCCTTACGGTAGAATATAAGCTCTTACTTGTTTTGAAACAGATTGTATCTAATTTTGTTACATTTCAATTATATTTCTAGACAATATGGCTGCGTCGGTTTTATTTGCCTGCGGTTTGAATGAACAAAAATTGCCTTCATTCATACACATTAGTGAAGAATCGAACATTGATGGAAGCTTTTTGATAAGTTCTATTTTGGGTCAACGTCTACGCATTTCTAATACTGGTACCCTACTTGTGTGCTTACAACAAAACTATCAGCACTATTTCAATGCTGGCATGCGTTTGGGTTACAATTGCAATATATTTTTGGGAAAAACTCTCAGTGTTATTGACACTCTCACCGATATTGCTAAGGATTTCCTGAGCAGCAAATGGTTGACAAAAGAATATCACATTACCGATTTACTGTTGGCTGACATTAAGGAACAAATTTCAAGCGCTAACTTTACAACACGCATCAACACCACCGTCATAATTGACAATTTGGCAATACTGTACAATTTGGGTGCCACCAAAGAGGACATACAAAAACTATGTCATGGTCTGGTCAATTTAACGCAGGAATTTGAAAATTTGACCATTATCACAAAGATGAGCAATTGTGACATTTACAATCTGGATGATAACAATGTGGCCAAATTGGGTTCTTTACACATTCGAGTTGTCAAATTGAAAAGTGGTGTATTCCGTGAGGTTGACGGAAAATTGTTAATCAAAAAGATGCAGGATGAAGCTGATAACAGCTACGAGTGTAACTATTCTTGCAAGGAGATTCTGTACAAAGTCAATGACAGAAATATAAAAATTTTTAATCCCGGAGAAATTGGTTTAAAAGCTTAAAAAATATTATTTTTGTTACGCAGTTACAGGTTTGTATTTTTTTATTTTTTTTTGAATATTAATAATTATTTTGTTTCTTTATTTTTAGCTTCAAATCTTCAATTTCATTCAGATTCAAACAAACAATATAAATGAGTTTTAATTTCGTGCTTCAATTAAATAAATGAAAAGGTGTTTAATAAATTTCATAAGAAGAATGAAATGTCCAAGGTAGATTTTTCGTACTAGGTAGTGTCGTCCGCCCTGCTGATTTAGTAGCTCGACCTGCCAAAAGTTGTACATATGTGTTTAGAAATTTTATAGTGCAGAAGTGAGAAAGTAATAAAATATGTACATTCATGCCTTCCCAATTTTCTTATAAGTTTTTGACATTGCATTGTTGTATTTGTTGTAGACACGCCACTACCTAATAAGATAAATCTACCTTGGAAATGTCTAAATATATTTTTTAATTCGTAGGTAAGAAATCACGTAGTGCTAATTTTAAAAATTGAATAGTCAAGGCTTCTACTACAAGACTTTCACATTTCATTGATTTAAATTGTTGTTAACTTCTCATTAAGTTTATCAAGTAAGTGAAATACTCATTCTATCTCACTAAGCTTTAATTACTATCGAGCTCTATTGGAATGAAATCAAAACCCGCCCCATTTATTTTAATCCATTTAGTGTAGAAACCTTGTCAATATTTATTTACATTTCTGTTTTATTTTTTTTTCCTAAATATTTTATTTAAGATTCTTTATTATACTTAATTTTTACAAAATGCCTGCTATTGAAAAATTTCGATAAATTTTTACATTTTGGCCATTTCAACTGCCAACTGTATCTTTATCAAATAACGAGTGATTTTTTAAGAGCTTGAGAACTTTTTTTTAAAAAAAAAACGCATAAAATTTGCAAAATCTCATCGGTTCTTTATTTGAAACGTTAGATTGGTCCATGACATTTACTTTTTGAAGATAATTTCATTTAAATGTTGACCGCGGCTGCGTCTTAGGTGGTCCATTCGGAAAGTCCAATTTTGGGCAACTTTTTCGAGCATTTCGGCCGGAATAGCCCGAATTTCTTCGGAAATGTTGTCTTCCAAAGCTGGAATAGTTGCTGGCTTATTTCTGTAGACTTTAGACTTGACGTAGCCCCACAAAAAATAGTCTAAAGGCGTCAAATCGCATGATCTTGGTGGCCAACTTACCGGTCCATTTCTTGAGATGAATTGTTCTCCGAAGTTTTCCCTCAAAATGGCCATAGAATCGCGAGCTGTGTGGCATGTAGCGCCATCTTGTTGAAACCACATGTCAACCAAGTTCAGTTGTTCCATTTTTGGCAACAAAAAGTTTGTTAGCATCGAACGATAGCGATCGCCATTCACCGTAACGTTGCAGTTCTTGAACGGCTTCTGGTTGCTCTTCACTCCAAATGCGGCAATTTTGCTTATTTACGTAGCCATTCAACCAGAAATGAGCCTCATCGCTGAACAAAATTTGTCACATTTGAACATTTCGAACCGAACACTGATTTTGGTAATAAAATTCAATGATTTGCAAGCGTTGCTCGTTAGTAAGTCTATTCATGATGAAATGTCAAAGCATACTGAGCATCTTTCTCTTTGGCACCATGTCTGAAATCTCACGTGATCTGTCAAATACTAATGCATGAAAATCCTAACCTCAAAAAAATCACCCATTATAACTCAATATACTTTACATATATTTATAATAGAAGCAACAACTTGCATATTGTTGGAATTTTCTATTCTGCAGTACATTTTAAGTCCACAGGGCTACGCTATTGTAATATATAATATAAACCACATAATGCAGAGTAAAAAAAAAAAATACCCCACAGCACAATTCCACTAGAAAACATAAATTTTATGTGATTTCAATTTAATTTTGTTGAATTATTCTTAGTTTTGTTTCGCTCTCTCTCACTACATTAAAAAGACATGTTCTTTGTTTTTAAATTTTTATTTTGCATTAGTCCTTCCTTCTTGCTTCCTTATATACAAAATTAAAAAAATACGAAATTGCATTTTTCCTCTTGTTAGTTTTGCACACTTTATAAATCCATTTTACAGTACAAAATTCTTTTCTCAGAAATAGTTTTATTTTAATTTCGTGGTTAAGCTCACAAAAAGACATGAGTTGTTGTTCAGTATTTTATTTCTTAAACATATGTAGACCTAATTCTGTTATTACACGGTAGATTGGTTCTAGAAAAAGAAGGAATTCCTCTAAATTTTTGATAAAAAATATTTCGCAAAACTTAAATTTTACAAATAAAATCCAATCCTAAATAATTTTGAATCGCGCAAAATGGAATAAAACCGTGTAAAAAAAAATATTTTTTTAATTTCAAGCCGTGTTAAATCAAAACCGTGTAAAAACACAATTGGGTGTATGTTTCTTGTTTTTTGCAAATAGCATCAAATATCTATCGGTTCATTTATAAGATTTGTAAAGTAAACTTAACTATAGTTTGTGCTTCTCAACGACAATTTCATTTTCGTTTCGGAACCACTTGAGTCACACTCGCGGAAATATTGACAACTCAACAACAGCTTGAAATCATAGATTTGTCTCTAGTCTTAGGAGTCTTAAGATCTATCGTCTTCTTTTAGAGAATTGAAGCTTACAATAGTATCCGCCTTTCCTAGACTAACTATCTAATATTTTTTCACTAAAGCTCCAAAGGCCACTATTTGTTTGTTTGTTTTTGTATTTGGCTCAAGTAACTTAAGAAGTGGCTTTATTGCTATCGAAGTATTAGAATGTAATTAAAATATTCAATATTAACTTTTATTAGGTTAGATTAGGTTCAAAAAACCGACTCACTGGGGTTCTTGTGGTCTCTCAGTGACGCCTAAAGAGGGAGGGTTCCTGCATATCACACACTTGGTCTGGAGTAAATCGATTCCGAGAGCCGGGTAATAAGTTTATTATAATAATATCGCAGCCCGATAGGTCTAAAAGGTGTTCCAGAGGACTAAACAATGGCAGAGGAGGTGCCTAAAATCTCTTTCTTATGCTGGATTCTTCTACAGAAGTCATTATATGAAAAATACGCAGTGCCTCATCAGCACAGTTACACATCTGTCCTCGAGGGATTCTTAGCAAGCCTGCAGTCATATTGAGGCCATCGAAGCCTGGATCGGGAGCCGGGACGATTTATCTCCTGATCCCTAAGGTAGGTTCCAAATCTAGCAATTTCGTCCGCAATTATATTCCCGGGTACCACTGATCCAGGTTGGAACATCTTGCCATTTCATCTAGAGATGTTTGGCATTCACGAACCAAACTGGATGTCGTATGGATGCAGGATAATGTGTTGATTTCTTAAATTGGAAAGTTTTTTTTCGCGGGTGTAATGGCGGTTTGATTCAAGTTTCAGTTTTTGTTTTTTGCTTGTTGAAAATTGATTGTTCTTTCTTGCATAAGTAAACATTATTTTAAGGCATAAAACTTTGGTGTCGCTCTTTACTACATACAAGTATAACTTTTATTGCGTTATTTTGCTCGTTTTATTTAAAAAAAATGTTTGTGGAAAACTTTTATTATTTAATTTATTTCGTAATAAAAAATTTTCGAATTTTTGATTTCGAGAGTTTTTACAATTTCGCACGTTTTCATTCCACTTGGAACACCGAACAGGCACGAATATTTTATTGTTTTATATGAAACACAAGGTTTTACAGGGATCGAAAATATCTGTTATTTTTAGAACAAACATAAAAAAAAGATAATTAGGGGACACCCGGGTTTGAACCGGGGACCTCTCGATCTGCAGTCGAATGCTCTACCACTGAGCTATATCCCCATATAGATATTTTTGACTACAGAGTCTGTTAAGCCCTTCGTATTGCTTACAGTATTACAACCTTGATCATTATTTATCAGAGATGGAAAATTCAGATCTATTTTACGTTTCTAATTATTTTTATGCAGCCACCTGTAAAAATAACAAGCAGCATTCAGAGTCAGAGCACTTAATATTATGCACCAACATGTGGGTAAAATGGTAATATTATACCAACATGTGGGTAAAATGAAAAATTTTTTACAAAAGAGTGTTACCGAAAATTTGTTTTTATTTACATTTTTATATATAAAAAATAATAAAAGCATTTATAAATTTTAAATATAAAAAAGTTAATAAAAACAGAAATTTCAAAATTAATAATACAAATATTATATTATAATACACGCTTCATGCTTCGCTCTCTCATTCGTGATTCACAATCCAATCATTTTTGAGTCAACGTGTTCGCCATATAAAATTTTGACAGCGAAGCACTTTGTTTTGAGATAAAAATGCAAACAAAGAACACACAAAAACTAAACAAAGAATACAAAGAAATAAGCAAATAATTAAAATACAACTAAAAATAGATAAATAAAACACAAACAAAAATATATCAAGTGGTAAAAGAGGAAATCGTGCCATACATTTTAAAATCCAAGCAAAACGAAGCACGTAGGTATGTTTCGTGTAAAAGGTAAGCATACGCAATCATGATTGAGAGAACAAAACAAGTGCTTCATTTTGTCGTGATATAATAGAACATTTTTCAAAGAACGAAAAGTTCAACTTTATTAAAAAAAAACTCCAAACGTCAAAATTACTATACATGTTATCGATAAAATGTTTAAATTGTCAAGAATCTCATGCTTAAATTATTACAGTGCTGCTAATTTATTAGTTTTACATAGTGATTGTAGACGATGCCTTTTTCAATTTGGCGGTTTTTTTCAGAATAAAATGAGACAACAAAGAAAACAAAAAAAAAAAGCATAAATATGAGAAAAATAAAAAACCTTTGTTTTCAACGCATATTATACAAGGTGGTAGGTAGCCAAGACGGAGCCATAATATTAAGAGGAAAACTTGTAATTTCATAAACAATATTTTTAATTTAAAATCGTTTTGTTAAATAAGTTTCCATAAAAAATTTGCTTAAAAAAGCCATTTTAAACAAATTTATTTCTATTAATCTAGGAATTTTTTTGTCAGGCTTCTTTCTTTATAGTCGTCCTAAAACGTTGGTTCAGCTGATCTTTAGATGTGCCAGTACCCGAGAATATAAGCACAAAAAAACAACAAATGGCATTCCTTATGCCAGTATCTTATAAATACTGATTTCATAAAATTGTTGGCAGACTGAGGGTCGATCATAAAACCCATTTATATATGAGGCGCTCAGCGCCAAAACGGCCTAAGCCCAAAAAAAAAATGGTTCTGAGAAAAACGAAGTTAAAAGAAAATAAGTTTTTAAAATATTTTTATTATTTTTTTTTATTAATCGTAAATAAATATTAATTGTAATATTTGTTTTTGGTTAATCATTAGGTCTTAATTAACTTTGATAAAGACTGTTTTAAACAGTTAATACAAAAATTAAAGTGGCTTAGGCCATTTTCGAATCCATTTAAAAAAAATATATTGATAGGAACTGAGGGTTAGGCCACTTTGGCTCCATTTATTAAAACATAAAAAATTTGTTTACATAAATAATAAAAATAATTTTTAGCGTTTTAAATAATCCAATTTAATAATAATAATAATTATTCGTCTTCTTCCTGAATATTGATGACCCACTTGGTGTTGGGACGTACTCCGATCTAGAATTTTCGAAGTCTTGTAAACTCATCGAGTCAGCATCAGGCCTGTTTATTCACGTACTATTTTTTTTTTTTGCTAATATATTGTTAATTAAAAAAACTGAAAAGACAAACTTCGAAAAAACATGAAAAGACAAACAACAAACGAACAGTGTCTACACAGGCTAGTGCAAATTACAGTTTGACATTTAATGGGTAGAAGCAAAAAAAAAACAAACTATGAAACCAAGTTTTATTAAAATGCATTTTGGAACAAAATCGCAATAGCTGATGGCAAATTTATTACTAAACTAAACTTACAAAAAAGAATGTTGATTTTTAAAAATTTTAAAAGTAACAGGCGTTCTTGGCCTAACCCACGCATATGTATTTTTTATTTCTAGGATTCGATTTGGCCTAAGTGGTTTAGGCCATAATGGCATCCACATTTTTTTGAACTTTGCATAGAGGAAAAGCAGTTTTCAACAGGCCTTGTGTTAAACTATGCAATAGGGAGTTTTTTAGTATTTATTTCAAAAGGTTCCGGTTAGATCAGCATAGTCAGTTAGATTTTTTTGAAAACTAGGGTTAGGCGGTTTTGGTGCTGAGCGCCTCATATGTGCATCAATAAAAACGCTAAAAGTTTTTTCATTGCTTTTTTGAGCCGTAAACCCTCGTCTACATTAGTCATTAACATATCTTCATATAAAAAACAATATTAATAATAATGTTTTTTTTTTTTATATGAAGTTTCACTTTTGTTAAGACATGTTAATGAGTAATGGAGACGGGGGGTAATGACACTCATTTTTTTCTTGTTATTTTCTTATTCTAAGATTGATAGAGTGAAATAGCTAATATTAGCTGAAGTTCAAACATTGATAATATTGACAATAAAATAAATAGTTTAAATTCAGTTGCTGGATTTAAAAAACAATCGCTCTAAATTCGATCGTCTTTGTGTTGAATTGAAAATATTGGAGAAAAAGAAATGTGACCTTAGTTTACAACACAAGTGGTCTGCTTTGAATGACCTGGAGAAGGAAGACATGATCATTTTCAACGCTTGGAATAGTATTCCTATCTCTTATGATCACCTGAAAAAGCTCGCGTTTGCTTTTCTTTTCGGTTCTACATATACATACATACTGTATGTACATACATACATACATACATACATACATACATACATACATACATACATACATACATACATACATACATACATACATACATACATAAATACATACATACATACATATGTATATGCGAACAAACTTTTTCAAGCATGAACATTATCAAGATTAAACTGAGAAGTCGTCTTATTGATAGGAATCATACCAAAAATTAAAAACAACAAGATACAAACTTGACTTACTCAAAATTTTCAAGGAGAGGCAACGCATTAATAAATATTTATTAAGTATGAAATATTTAGTGTACTAAAAGTTTACTAAACATGCAGGTTTGGCTCCTTTTTTTAATTTGTGGTAATGTTCATATTTGGCTCTTTGGCTAATAAGTTTGCCACTGGTTTAGCATCACTACAACCCGACGCCCACACATAATGAATTTCCATCATAACTTGTAATTTAACGTCGGCATTGTGGAACAAGATTAAGGTGAGTACCTGCCTACTCGGCCTAACCTCACGGTGGTCTATCCACCGAGTGAAACTTAGGCGTAGACTAGCGCCCCCATTGTGTAGTATAACAACACTTTACGATTGCCACCAATCGCTTTTTGTGTGTGATACAGTCACAATGAGTAGCAATTTATATAATATGGCAAGCCTTTCCAAGGCAAGCCTAGATCCACATTATAACCTCTTGCTTAGTGGTTTGAAGACTATCCAAACTCCGTCTGTTGAGAATGCAGCAGCACACTTGATCGACCGTGCCACAACCACCACGTGTACCCCCGAAGGGGACCTCACCAATAACCGGTCACAGAGAGGATAGGCTCTCTGTGGGGCCACCGATTCCCGTGGTACCAGTCCTTTGGGTACTGGTCGGGCCTCGAAGAGGACCCGCAATGTTTATTGCAGACCTTTTCTTCCAGATTTAGGCTCTAGGAACCCTAGCGTCTGGTGCCCCTATTTTCCTCGAGTGAACCGCGTCAAAGCATTTGCCATTCCTGCAGTGACAATTAGAACCCCCGGGGGGATAACTTCGGCATAGCAAATGTCAATTTTTTTTATCAATATCAATACATAGGGAAAGGCATTGATACATTTTTATTACGATGACTAATTTTTAATTTTTCGCCGCGAGGTTAAGATATGAAATTAACATTAGATATAGAAATAAAGAAATTAAAAATTATCTCTTTTCTTGTCCTCTTTTTTTGCAATAAAAAAACGTCAGTGTAAAAAATACAATTGAAATGACTTTTTACATCATAATATAATTATCTGTATATGAACTCTGATGATTATATCATAAACCCCCGTCTTTATTTGCTATCAACATGCCTTGACAAAAGTCAAACTTCATATAAAAAAACCAGTATTAAAAATAATGTTTTTTTCATATGAAGTTTTTTTTTTGTTAACGCATGTTAATGTCTAATGGAGACAGGGGTAAGGCTGACATAATGCTAATAAATGAAGACTACACAAGATGAATTTTTATCATGATATAAATTTGACATTTATCTCGATATAAATTCATCAGGGTAATATTTTAATCTTAAAATGTAATTTTTAAGCAAAAATTTTTTAGATTATATTTGAATTTTTATCGATAACATGTACATATATAAATTTTGACTTTTGGAGTTTTTTTTTTAATATAGCGAAATTCTTCGCTCTTAGGCAAATTTTCTTTTACCATATATTTATACTGTTCTCCAAAATCTTTAAAAGACCAAAAAAGTGTTATTACGGCTTTAACGAATTTGTGGATGACTTTTATTTTCACCTGACACATACATAGATACAATAAAGATCTTAGATCTATATATTTTTTACCCGCCCAAACTTTAATTTGAACCAAAATAATACATGCCAAAATGGTAGCAATAACGCTATGTTACATTTTTTAACATTTTTGTAAATTATTGCATTTGTATACTCTTACATATTTTTTAGATATCAGTTAATTTTGTTGTAATGTTAACTTTCAACACTTGATTATTTTTTTGTATAATTTGTTCATAAATAAAACTGGCTTTAAAACACTTGGTGGCAAAATTTATTAAGAGCAAGAAGTTTGGGTAACTTTATTGTGAAAAGTATTTTTCTCTTCAAACATTTTGTGAATTTATGTAAATAATTTCAAGTATGAAAAATTCGATTTAAATCAGCGAAAGTTAAGAGACACTCTCATAAACAATGGCTTTAATAAGTCATTTGATGTCGCCAAGTCGTATTTTTATTTACATACATATGTACATACATACATTCATACATAGATACATACATATGTACATACATACATACATACATACATACATAAGTATGTACATATGTATATATGTATGTATGTATGTATGTATGTATGTATGTATGTATGTATGTATGTATGTATGTATGTATGTATGTATGTATGTATGTATGTATGTATGTATGTATGTATGTATGTATGTATGTATGTATGTATGTGAGGGTTAGTTACTTCAGTGTTAAAAGCAAATGATTTGCTTTTTTAGGAAAATAGTATGATTCAATAATTAGAATATCGTCATAGAAAATGCAAAACGCCCTATCGACATATATATGTACATATACCTACATATGTATGTTTTTTATATATTGTGTATATAGGTAAGTATATATAAACCTATACATGTAAGTTCGTAAATTTTTTAGTGCAACTTTCAATTTCATAGCAACTTGCATTCATAAGTGATTATCAAAAGAACAGTTTTTGCCGTTTTACATAAAATATTTACCCCTTTTATGTATGCACATATGTATGTCTTCGACGACAAGAAGTGAGATTGACGACTCAATAATGGTATTTTAGAAGTCGTCGTTGACAGCAATTGATTAACATCGAGGGTTACTTGGCATTATGAAAGACGCGTTAAAGTTGCCGTTGTGTTAAAATGGTTTTGTTCTTTGACAGCGACTTAAACGTTTTATAAACGTTAACGGAAAAGCGTAAAAATTTTTCAAAAAATAAATAATTCGAATGGGTAAAAACAACTAAAAATTACAATTGCTAAGCAATTTAAAACATTAATTGCTGAACTAAAAAGTAAAATAAATTTAGCAAAATAATTTCATAGAGGCCAAATTCAGCAATTTTAAACAAGCGCAGTCTTGTAATAACTACAGCATTGAATTAAAATTTAATTAATGATGAAGAAGGAGCTGATGCTGAACAAGGCAGAAATGAGTGTAACGTGTGGTAGCAGTAACAAAGAACCAACGGTTTCACTTTTGCAAGAAGCTGCTGCAATTTTAAAATGAATCCTGTAGGTAAAGTGCAGGGAATTCAATATCTTGATGAAATCATAAAAATCAAGTAAAATATTCGGCCGTGCCGAATCTTCTATACCCTTCACACCGGTGATTTTATTTGTACAGAATTGGTTTAATTTAAGAGACAAAGTCATTAAAAAAACTGCACTTTCTTTTTCCACTAATCAGAAAAATCTCGTGTACGGTATACACACATATGTATATATACATATGTATGTATATATACATACATACATGTATATATACATATGTATGTATATATACATATTTCTAACCATCTAAAAATTGTATAGAAAATTTTTAAACATTATAGAAAATTTTGTAAAAATTTTATAGAAAATGTTTTTTGAAAAATTTAATAGAAACCTTTTTTTTTTGTAAAAATCTTATAGAAAATTTTGTAAAAATTTTATATAATTTTTTTTTGTAAAAATTTTATAGAATTTTTTTTTTGTAAAAATTTTATAGATTTTTTTTGTAAAAACTTACTTGATAGATCATTTTTTTTAATTTTATACAAAATTTTTTTTGTGAGTACTTTATTGAAAGTTTTTTGTAAAAATTTGACATTAAACATTTTTTTGGTAAATATTTTTTAGTAGAATTTTTTGCAAATATTTTTTGTAAAATTTCTTATAAATTTTTTTTGTAAATTTATTTTTAAATTTTGTTTTTTTTTTTTAATTTTTTGTAAAAATTTTTCTGGAAAATTATTTTTTTAAATCTTTTTTTAACACTTTTTTAACACTTTTTTTAAAATTTTTGTTGGAAACATTTTCTGTAAAATATTTGTTAAAAATATTAATTTTTTTTTTTAAATTTTGTTTAAAATTTTTTGTAAAAATTAGGACCTTCCTGCATTCTATATTGCGTTAGAATAGTGAGGCTAAAGCAAAATTCCTTCTATGTATAAGGATCCAGAATATACATATGTATATACTTTATGGGATCGGACATGAGTATTGTAGAAATTACGCACGAAATGAAAAACTTATATATACCCTTATCATCTGTGGTGAAGGTTATAAAAACTATCAATGACGTTAACTACACAATTTTTGTAGATGACAAAAACGCGTAAGCCTAAGATTTTGCTTATCTTCTGCATCATCAGATCTTTCAATACGCGACTTAGAAAATGTGTTTAAAATTAATTTAAAATAAAGAGATGACACAAATAACATGTCAACGGCAGCACATCTCTCATAGTTCTTACATACAAATAAAACGTTCAGGTAACGTCGCCATAATATGACATCAAGTCGACAGAGTCGTCGTCGCCTCACATAATAAGGGCGATTTATTGTCGTGTGAATTTGTGGTGGGCTTATAATTTTTAACTAAAGCAAGCTATAGACGATGCGATGAGTTGTACAACCAACTCTAGGAATCAGTTGTATGTATATACATATATACTATAATTATATACTATAATTTACATCGTCCGCAATTAATACTTAACATTCAATGTTAATTGCATACCACATACTACTAAAGGCCAGGATTCACTATCCTACATAATCATACGATTCAATCACCAAAAAAAAAATCTGACAGAATTCTGTCTTACGCAAATAATCATTTCAAAATGGCCTTGTAGATGCCACACTATAATACAAAAAAAGATTTTGCAACTCTGATTGCATGGAAAAATAGTATTTTATGAATTTTTTCAAAAGATTTTCCAATCGTACAGACCTGTCAAAAAGTCTGTCACACACATACACTTCTAATCCACACTATCATACTTTTTTTTAGCACACATGCTATTTTTGACAGATCGTGCGACTGAGTATGATAGTGAATCATGGTCTTAAAATCGTACGCGAGAGTCACACAAACGTAGCGACGTGTTGGTACAACTTGAAAAAAAAACATCAAAACTTTTTGATCTTTCGTACAACCGTCACACAACTTTAATACAATCAGGTCACAAACGATACAATTCGTGTACAACTCTCGTACCACCTACAATTCCAAGAATTGGTTGAACAACTCATTGCATCGTCTACGGCTAGCTTAAGAATAGCAAGCTAGTCTCTGTGATTTTATTAATTAAAGATTTTCCCATTTTATTTGTAATAGTTTTTGCTAAATATTTTTGAAAATTCCTACAAGGTAAAATGTGTATCTCAAATCTGAATACGTTTTTTTTAAGTTAAAATATTCATAGGGCTACTAGGTATTTTCTATATTTCAACAAATTTAGCTTGTGCTTGGCGTTGGTGATACGATTTTTTATTTATTCCTTATAGTGGGCGAAAGGATACTTTAGCTTTAATAATTTCTCTTGAAATATGCTTATTCGCGCTGAAATTAATAACAACAGGTAGTTTTTGCCGATCAGTAGGCCTAGGTTGGTCTACTCGAAATCACATTCAGAACCATATTCGAAATTTAGTCTAACAAAAAACGATCTTTCAAAGTATTTAGTGATGATTTCCAAAACGTATGTTTAGCGTTGTAGTCGCCAGCTGTTAGAAAACAGGGATACAAAATTTTATAAAAGTTTTCATACTAACTTTTTGATGCTGAAAAATTAAACGAAAAATCACAAAAAATAGAATTCATGAAAAATATTGCGTATTAAAAGAGCTAAAATGGTAACACTGCAATAAACAAATTTGAAATATACACGCACCCTTAGGCTTTTGTACAGATTACTAAAACCTTAATGTTATTAAATTGTTTAAACAGGTAAAAATGAGGCAAAAATAACAGACATCTTTTAATTAAGATTTATTATGACAATTTTTTTCCATTCCTAAGTGGGAGTCGTAATGCTTTCAGAAATTGCTAAATAAACAACATTCCCCGACGCAAACCCCTAAGGGTCTGTGAGCACATACACAATCTCAACGAGAATCTCACAGAGAACAAAACATGTAAAACAAGGTAGGTTTGTGTCACTTTGCTAAATATTTAGCAAACCAATGCATTTTCATTTTAACCACTTTTTTTGTTTGGGGGCCTTGGCTTATGATACATACTTACATATGTATGTATGTAGTTTATAAATACATACATATTTATGTATGTATGTACATAATTTTTTTCGGTTATTTCAAGCTGAAAATGTTGGCAAAACAATTAATTAATTTACATAAGTTTTCATTTAAAACAATTTACAAATGTAAAGAAAATATCTAGCATCATGTTAGGACATGTTCTTCTATGTTCATTTTAATTAATGGCTAATGATTTTAACTGCTTAATTAAAAAGAAAAAATTTTTTGAGTCCTGTCAGCAATTTCAGTAGGTATTTTTTTGCAATCCTTTTTTCCACAGGGCAAGTTTCAAGAAAAGTAAAATGAGTGTGATTCAGAGGAAGTAGTCTTCTACAAAACTTAAGGCTTAAGGTCTAATATTCGCTTCTCTAGCGATATATATTTTACTGTAAGATATTTAAAAGAAAAACATAAACATTTTTAATTTTCAGAAGTAAAACAGATAATTTGAGATCTTCTCCCATATTTTATTATTCTTAGTAAATTTTAATGATTTTTATTTCGAGAAAATCTTAGATCACAGGAGTAGTTTTTTGATCAAGAAAAATAGAAAAAGATTGAACGCCGAGGCATGATAATATAACATAGACATCATTACACAGGGCGGAATACATTGAAACAGTAAAAAAATTGTTTTAAAAAATCGTGTAATCACTTTTAGGAATAACTTGGGCATGAAATGTGTGACAGCGAAGTTTGTTTCAAAATTGTTAATCACCAATCACCCCATGGAAGTAGCCAGATGAGCCAAGAGCGAAAAAAGCACGCCAAGTTAGAACAAAATTGAAGTTTTTGTTCACTGTTTTCTTCGATTACAATGGCGTGGTGCATCATGAGTTTTGGCCAACAGGTCGCACGGTTAATAAGGAATACTAAAAGGAAACAAACAATTGGAATTGTGGAAAAAAATCGTGGATTCTGTGTCACATTAATGCTTGTTTGTGATTTTTTGGACAAAAACAACACGACCTTATTCGCCAGATTTGGCACCCTGAGATTTTTCCTATTCCCAAAACTCAAGAAACAAATGAAAGGAAAGCGTTTTGCCATAATTGATGAGATAAAGAGAATCGAAGATCGAGCTGATGGCCATACCGAGAAGCGTATTTCAAAAGTGCTTCGAGGATTAGAAGAAGCGACAAAATGGATATTGATGAATAAATAAATACTTTTCAAAAAAATTCACATTTTCTTTTAAACAGACCTCGTACTATACTTTTTAAAATAATGTAGAGAAAAAGTTCATTAATTTATTAATAAATAATTTTAAATTGGTTTCAATCCTTGGCCACGTCCTGTGAACAAAAATCAACAATCGGTTTTGTTTATCAATTGAAAAATCAAAAATGTAGAAATCGGTCATTTTTCTGAAACGGTCGTCAAATGGTTAGCTGAATAGTTCGTAGTCAGAATTACTTTCTTTTTTAATGACCGTCTGGTTTTTCTTCATTTATTTTTAGTCAAAATGTTCATTTGCATTAAATAACTCGATAGACAACAAACAGCATTAAATCATTAAAAAAAGAGAAAATTATTACATTCAAACAAACAACAAACGAAGATAATAAGGGTTTTCCAATGGGGACGAGTTATAACTACGAAAACAGGAAACCTTTGAAGGAAAGGTCAGCTCTTAAACATGTTTCGGGACCCAACTCGTCAAATCCTTTCACATGCTCTGATGACAGGCCAAAAGTTTTCATCTTACTGTTTTTTGGCTCAAATTTGGCTACCAGACGTTAAATATACATATATTACAATATGTTAAATGGGTAGTCCTGCCGAAAACAAAAACTTGAAATTTGTACATATATATAATCCCAATTGTAGAACCCTTTTCGAACATTTAAAGTTGTTCCAACTCAATCAGTCAATATGAAAATTGTCGCCCACAAGGTTTGACATTCACAAGTAGTGGAAAATTTTAAATAAAATATTGATCAAAATGTAATTTATAGCAAGGAATAAGATTTATATATCATAACATTTATTTTATTGTGTGATTGTGTTTGAAAGAAAAACTTGTTTAAATAATGTTTGTATGTGTTAACGGTTCTTAATTGTGATTTTTCTCATCGTTTTACGACTGCATTCAAAATGACCCTATGAAAAATCGCCCAAAAGCATACATAAAAAATTGCCCAAATCATACAAAATTGGGTAATATTACATATGAAAAGTAACCCATGTTTTTCGTCGTTTTTGGAGAATAATTCATTTTTATTTGTTTGGGCGATTTTTCATAATGATAAATTTTACAAATGTTTTAATGAAAGATCACCCTTTTTTGAGCGATTTTATATCATGAATAAAATATTCAATAAGAGTGTAAAAATAATTGTTTGTCTAAAAGCGATATTTTTTAAAAATAAATAATCACTAATAATAAATAGTTATAAAGTTTACCTTAAACAGCAGAAGTGTCTGCATTAGACCTTAACATGTCTTAACAAAAATCAAATTTTTATATATTTTTAATACAGGTTTTTTATATGTAGTTTGACTTTTGTTGAGACATGTTGATAGCAAATGAAGACGGGTGGTTAAGTTTAAATATTTATCATGATAAAAACTGGAGAAATAAGGAACTTAATTTCTGTCTTTGCTTTTCCAAATAAAAGCTTAATTTACAGAAAATATATAAACATCACATTTAAAGTTGTATCAGTGGCAATCTTTAAAAAGCTTCTGGTTATTTACGTAAATCGTTTTGGCGAAAAAGTAGAACCGTTTCGCGCACGATTTTTTATATTTTAAAAATTTTTTTACCCGCTGCGCCTAATTCTCCAATTTTTAATGAAGAATAAAAATGAATACTTGAGCCTACAAGTACATACATATAGTATTTATATATTTTGTTTAAAATTAAAATTGTCCAAATAAAATTGAAAAATAAGGTTGTATTCGAAATCACTATGGCGAAAGGTGTCTTTGGCAGAATTTCGCACTCTTTTAAGTTTTCTTGTACTTTAAACAATGTCAATCACTATTATATGTTTTATTTTGTTAAGTGTATTTGTAAAAAATACATAACACGGTTTAAGAAAAGGTACAAAACAATTTAGTTTTATCGTAATATAAATTTAACATTTTTGTAATTTCTAAAGCTTAAAATAAAAGGTTTAAAACACTTGAACCATCGAAGCATTTAAGAAACTTAGACCTCTGTTGTACTTATTTGTATTTATAATTTTAGAAGGGACAACGTACATATTTTGTAAAATAGAAGGAAAAGGAAAGGTTTTTCCACACTCAGGTGTCAAAATGAAAATGCCAGTTCTTACATACATTTTTGTATTCCCCACTCCAACAACAGTTTGACTGTTGGTTGGTGAACAAGTTATGCAAAACAAAGGGACAGTGTTAAATTTGGTCGTGTCGAATTTTATATACCAGACTTGGGGGATGACATTTATATGTCAATTACATATGAAATTACGCAATTATATGTAATTGTAATTGGAGTTTTTCAATTATAATTACATTTAATGCAGATGTTTTCATTGAAATGAAAAATTAAAAATGAAAAATTATAATTACAATTACTTGTGATTTGTAATTGAAATTGTTATTTGTAATTGGAAGTTTTCAATTACGATAAATATAATTCTAATTGATAAAAATCAATTATAATTACATGTAATGGAAAATTTTCAGGAGTATAATAGAAATTTGTTCAATTGAAAGTAATGATTATTGCCTATTTGCAATTATTTGTAATGTCTAATAGAAAATTTTTAAGTACGAATTACAAGTAGTTGTAATTGACTTAAGTCCCTAATTTAAATTACAATTGCTTGTAATTTAATTGAGAATATGCAATTACAGAAGACCTGTAATTTTAATTGTAATTGAATCTCCCCATGTCTGTTATATACTCAGAAAAAATAATTGAGTACAAATAATTGAGTACAGCAGTACATTATTTTTCTGCAAAAAACAACGAACTTTTTACGTTTTCGCTTACAGTAGGGCATACTAAAAAGCACAACTGTAAGACAGAGATTAACAAATTTTAAATTTACGAGGATTTGCAACTAGTTTCGAATTTCATACTGTATCCTTTCATAATAAAAGAAATGCTACGAAGGGGGACATCGCGAAGAAATATCGTGCCATACGTAAGCAGCTTTGTAAGCGATAACAACTTGATATTCCCTTAAAAACATGCATACGGCGCATCACTATTTTTTGCTAGCTACAGTTGTTCAGTTATAATACAAAAAAGGACTCAATAGTAAATTTTTTGGTAAATTTTCGATTTTTTGTTAATAAAATGTAAAAATGAATTGAAAACTAATCACTTAAAAAAAAAAAAAATTAATCTGCCGGAAACAAACTTGGGCCCATATAAAATTCCTTGTTCAAATTTTTGGATGAAAGTGTGAGTTTTTGTGAAACTATGATCTTTTATCACGAAATACTGAACTTGATAACTTTAATTTTTTTGCGTAGCTCGGACTATTTTAGTTTGTGTGTGTAGTTCTCAGTCTAATGACAATCATTTCCCTATAACTAATGCTGTCTATAAATATCATATCTCAGTCAGAAATTATGTAAAGTCGTGAAGTTGTGGCTTGACACCTGACCATTTATCAGCTTAGGGCCCTAAGATCGCCTCTAAGCCTCTAACTGGCTTACCAGCCTGAATTTTCTTTGATCACGATTCAATCTAGACCACAAGTAGCTGGCCTTTGTCACCTTTGTATAGTCCGATTATTGCAAGGCTTGAACTCCTCATATAATAATTTTGTATGCCTGCATTCCGGTCCGCAGCAAAATACGTGCCGTCTGTAAGGTCTCTCAAACGCGTTGATCACTCTTAACCTCTTTCACTGTTTATCTGGTAGTCATCTAAGTCTTTCCGCTCATGCTATTTGTTATCCATCTCGGATCTCTTTAGCCCGCACACGGATTCTTTCTCTTACATGATTGGACTAGGTCGCAATTTCCAGAGTGTTAACCGCCTCTTTCCCGACTCTGTTACTTCTTTGTCTTTACTCTGAGTTTCTTCCAAGATTTACTTCTCTCGTCCTAACTCTGACTCTATTGTTAATCTCGTTTGAACAACTCCTCTTCACAGTCCTGCTCAGATCTCCTCTTAACACAGGTATTTAAAGCGGAAGTCGACTGGAATCAAGAACTTGCATATTAGCTACAAAGGTCCTTTTGGTGTTTTTATTGCTACACCGTGGATCAGAAAAAATACTTTACTTTGCCAACAGTTGTTATTGAAGCCTGTTTCGTTACCCTCTCGAAGAGGCAGCATACAAAGCAACTAACTGTCATAAATTGTGTTTTTAGCAGTAAACAACAAATCAAACAAAAACTAATTGTATAAAATAAAAAAAGTGATGAAAACCGATAAATTTTTTAATTTATTTTGACGCTGCTATTGCCAAATTTATATTCTGTTATGGAAGCTGCCTTCTGGTAGCATCAATATCATGCCAGACGAGTTGTATATCATTTGTTTGTGTGTGTGTCTCCTTCGAATATTTCATCAATTTTTAATGTCATTTATAGCCACCTCTTCAACTTTAGTTTCTTAAAATTGTTTTTATTTCACAAAAGTTATGACACAAACATTTTACATGAGAATATGTCGTGATAGATAAAGTTCTAGTTTTTTCTCAACGCCAACTTAAATGTACACAACCATTTTTCATTTTATTGTTGTTTAAAAGTTCCTTAACACGAAAAACGTCCTTTGCAAATGTTGTTAAGTCTGCACGTGTTTGCACGTTAAAGGACATTAAAAGTTGTACAGTCCATTAGTAGGAGAAACCAAAAAAAAAAAAAAAAAAAAACAATAAATTAATGTTTCGCTGTGTTTAAGAATGGCTGATCTAAATGGGTTGGAAGAGTTATTTATAAAAATAATTTGGCATTTGCAGCCAGTCTCACAATCTCAAACGATTTCCTTCAATAGCATTATAAACAACAAGCAATGGATTTGTGTCTAGGGAAGTCGATTTGTCGATTTTTAAGACTTCCGGGGTACCAGTTCAAGGGGCTTGTTCGTAGGCCTGAAAATGGAAGACTTGAAGAACTGTCAAAACGACTCGTACAACAGGAACCGGCAGCCGTACAAGAACAACGCCAAGTCTCTGTATCAAAGTCTTCAAGAGGCTTCGGGGCGTAACGTGGTGGCTGTGTTTGGGAGTTTTAAGGCTTAATTTCGTTTGTTCTCCCTAACTACAAATTAGGTGGTTAATTTTTAAAGAGGATACATTTTATTTAGACACTAGCAGAATGTATTGCATTTCCAGCATTGTTCGCATATATACACCAAACCAACCGAACTCAGATAAAGTAATGCGAGAAAATTATATTCAATCATCTATTCATCATTTGGTTTGATTGTTGTTGTATTAGCCAAGCTTTGGTTATCAATGAGCGCAATTTTTTGTTTATTTGTTTTGCCTTTTTGTCATAAGTTTCATACTATTGATTTTTAAGAGCAGCAGTCATACACTTGCGCTGCTGATTCATACCCACTGAATGCACTCTCAGAAGTTGGATCTATACCTGCTATCCGTGGCGGCAGCTTACAGGCTCCTAGTTATATCTTGACTTTGACGAGATATATTAAATCTTTTCTCGCTATCACTTCCGTGGATTCTATGAATTCTGATTTTATTATTATGAATAAACAAGACCGGGAGAGGTTAGACTTTTAAGGAACTCGAAGGAATTCAAAAGTTAGACGGAGACCTTAAGCTGGATAACTTTAGTGACAGATCTCATGAAAACTCCAAGTATCGTTTGGCCAAGATGATGGACGAAGAAGGCGGTACTTGCTGACCTTGGCTAGCAGAGGCTGAGACGGTAGCGGACATTAAGTATGAATGAAGTCTAGTAGTGGCTAGGATTAGTTTTAAGACCAGGGGTTGACAGAAATATAATAGCAATTACGATAGGCTCTGTGATGAGGAAGTAAGTTGACATTAACTAGTCCAAAGTCTTGAATAACTACAGTCGACAACGAGAATCCATGAAAGTAAGGCAGTTGTAATTCGGGTACCAGAAATTATTGAGTTATAAAACTGTTGCCATCCATCAAGATTCCTACAGAGGGGATATCTACTATTCTCTTTTATGCATAAAACACATAGACGACATCAGGCCACCGACTACAAACTGTCAAAACTAAAATACACACGTTTATATGACGACGATCGCCGTTGTGACTGTGGCCAGTTTAGGCCAATTTTGTTTAGAATAATTATGTTTTGATAAAATAAATTTACATACTTATTTGTTTTGACATGAAGAAAAAGCATTTTTTATAAAAGTCTAGTGGAAAAATATGAAAAAAAACTTTTTAATTTATCAATAAAATACATATGTGATGAAAGCTGAGACTCCCACGATTCCAGAGGTGGTTTGGTTTTTCATGTGCGTTGCGCCTATAAAAAGTTACTCGGCTTTAAAGTCGAATTATTTTGATAATTTTTTCATAATTTTTAAGTAACAAAAAATGGGTTTGGAAAAATAAATCTCAAAAATTCATTTTTCAATAAAAACGCATGCAAATTTATTTTTTTATTCAGAAATGTAGCAGAAACAATGAAATAATCCTAAAATTCAAATATTTATAACAACAATGTAAAAAAATTGTGAAGTTTTTAGAAAAAATATGTACTTTTTTTAAAAAAATAGTCAGCTTCGGTGGACCCGAAAAATTAGGCACATCAATAAACTACTTTTATGCATCAATAATCTTATTTTCTGTTATATGTATATACGAAAATGTGTATAAAAAGGCTTAGGTGTTTTCTATGCCAATTTTTGAAATAAAATGATTTTAAAAATCATCCATATTTGATATTTTTATTAAAATTATCAGTTGATATTTTTAATATTTGAAAATGTATGATATGTAATAGTAGGCTATGCTTTAAACCAGGGCTAACTAATACAAGGTGAGTACACGGGCAAGTGCTTTAGAATGCCTACACAAAACAATAAAGACAGAACAGACTTGAGCACACTCGAAAAAATAGCAGAGAAAATTTTAATCAAGATTTAATGAATAAACTCCTAATTTCTTCTGATCCATTAATTTCATCTATTTGAATTTGTTTGTATTTATTAATCTTTATATAAATATGTTTTTTATCTTAAATAATAATTTAATTTTAAAATATTTAGTGTTGTCAATTTGGAAACCCTATTCATGTAATGTTATTTGACTACCAATGGTTGTAAGTATTTTCAAAACTTTAAAAAATAAAAATACTAAAAAGTTTAAAATAATGATATATTTAAAAAACATATACGACAACCCTTAATAAGTAGATATTGGTTATATTTTATAAAATAAAACTATCACGCTTTATCATTTTATATATGAAATGATAGATTAAAATTAAAAAAAATAAAATTTACTGAAATGGGGGAATTTCGGGTATTTAATTGTCCCCGCACCGGAAAAATAAAAGAATTTCTAAAAATGTTAATTCATTTTTTAAAATAGTAGGCCAAGAGAAATATGTGCCAAAAATTTCATTAATCTAACATAACTCCTTCGATTTTTTTCCAGTTTTACTATGGGACCGTTCACTGTGTGTCGTCTTAAAAATAATTAAGTAGCTGACTACACGGCGACGATTGTAGCTAACGGCATTTGTGTCATGTAGCGGCTGGCCTGTTTGAGTTTCAAGCATTAAAACATTTTAAACTATTTTAAACCTTTACAAGGAAACCTATTTTTCGTACATGTTTCGGCTGAAAGTTTTAGAATAAAACTTATTAATATTCTAAACGTTTAATTTAATAATTAAAGAAGTACTTCTCAACTGGATTAACAACTTCAAAAAAAAAAAAAAAAAAAAATAACAAGGCGTGATACTAAAATAATTACTTCTTGAGAATTGATTACGTGATGTGACGACGCACAGTGGCTGAAAATCGTTTTTCGTTGGCCAAAAGTAAATTTTTTTTTTGTAACCGATTTTTAAAATTTTTACGTCATTTTGTAGTTAATATATCCAAATTAAGGTAGCCAAAAAATTATGTTAAAATATTGATAATTGTGGGCGTGGCATGCTGTCAAACTCAACTTTTTTTTTAATTTCAGAAAAAGGTGTTTTTCTTTGGTTTTTTATCAAGATTAAATGGTTACTACTCGCAAGCTATCATCGATAATGGTCTGCGGTTTTTTTATAATGATGGTAGGATTATTGTCTTTAGTTGTTGTAAGTAGACACAGCTCTAGCGTTTAATATTAGGGGCGTTCTGAAATATTGAATATATGAAACTACTATATTTTCCTCAAATTTAAACTTTAGTGGAATAGAACTTCTAGGGAACAAAAGGGAACAAGAAACGTATACAACCACGAGAAAGGTGAAAGTGTCCTCTTTAAGGCTATATATACTTTTGCACCCGCCACGAGCCGCATGTAGAACACTTTTTTCATTTTAATGAAATTACTAGAAAAAAATTCATATACAATGGTGTAATAATTTTCACTTTTTTGCCTAAAAGTTTATTTTTTTTTTAGTTTAGGCTTTAGTTTATAACTAAAAAAAAATATAATACCTTCGAAAGGGTTTAATGGCTTTGTTTTGATCAGCAAAAAATAAGTAATAAAATTATCACAATGGGCTCTACAGGAAGCATATGATCTCTTTCTAAATTTATCTGTTATCAAATGTTAGGGTCAACCAAAGTCATAAACAATTTTATAACAATAATTGCGACATTAAACCACTAAAGTTAAAAAACAACCCCATATTAACGCATGAGTGCAGTTTTGTTCAATTTAAGCGCTACCTGCTATGAAATTAAAGATCAGTGTATGAAAATCATGTATCTAAAAATTTATAAAAGTACGGATTCGTTAAGGTACACTCAGTAATAACTTAATCCTTTAAGTGTACGGATAAAACATAACAAACGCAAATAAAAATATTCAAAAGAAAATGGAGAGCTTCACGCGTGCTGCAATCAATAACAGGAAATGAGTTGAAGAAATACGGAAACACAAAGTTAATTCTTTTTTGTAAATGGGGATGTGATGGTTCTTCGGGACAAAAACAATATAAACAAGCTGTATGTGAAAATATTTCTGACTCAGATATGTTCATGGTATCATTTGTACCATTGCGATTGAAAAAGATTTTGGACGATTCAGAGCCTTCGACTAGTACAACGCAAACAATGGATATTTGGAAAAATGAGACACCATCTTCTACGAAATACTGCAGGCCAATCAAATTTCAATTCAAAAAAGAAACAATTGATGTTATTAATAAAGAAATTAGTGATATCAAGGCCCAAATTACAGCACTACAGCCATTACAATTACAGCAAATTGAAGTAAGCTACCAGTTAGTCCTGACAATGATAGATGGAAAAGTGGGTCAGGCTTTGACTAACACGAAGGCTGCATCCAGCTGCATTATATGCCAAGCAACATCAACCCAATTAAACCTAGTCCCAGCAAAATCATTAGATAATACCGATGCATATGAATTTGGATTATCACCACTACACGCAAGAATACGACTTATGGAACACATACTAAAAATCAGTTATGATTTGGATTTCGGGTCTTCAGGATCAATAAGAAACAACGTGACCAACAAAGAGTTAAGAAGTTCAAAAAAGAAACATGTTCAAGATGAATATCGCAAACGTGGACTGATTATAGATCAGCCAAAACAAGGGTCAGGCAATACAAATGATGGCAATACCGCAAGAAGATTCTTTTCAGATCCAGAAACAGCATCTGAAATAACAGGAGTGGATTTCAACCTTATTTTCAGATTTAAAATAATACTAGAAGTACTTGCGTGCAATGAAGAAATTGACTGTAGAAAATTTGGAGATTATGCTAAGGAAACTGCAAAAATATATACAACTAACTACCCATGGAGAAATATGTCTGCAACAGTTCACAAAATCCTTTATCATGGTGAAGATGTCATTAAATATCATTTGGTGCCACTTGGAGATCTATCAGAGGAGGCTCAGGAAAAAAGGAACAAGGATTACATATTTTATAGAGAGCACAATACTAGGAAAATTTCACGGAATTCAACAAATGAAGATCTATTTAATATATTATTGGCAACGTCAGATCCGTTCATATCCAGTATTCGAAATCAATGGAAAGTGGACCATCGGAATTTAGATGAAGAAGCCAAAAAACTACTAAAGAACAGAAATAGCACAGAACAAAATATGGAATATTTGCAATTAATATTTAAGTCAAATGAATAAAAATTATATTTTCTTGTTGCTTAACCAAAAAAAAAAAAAATTTTTTTTTTGGGAGGGGGGGGGGGGGGGGGGGGTTGTGAAGTGAAGGTAGCGCAGAAGATCCGAGTACATTTTCCATTCGTCATGAAAGCTTAAAAGTTAATTTTTTATGCAATCTAGGCTTAGGTAATACAATTTGTTAATTATTGACACTATTTTTCATATAATATGCTATATAAACGCCCACAAAAAGGGGGCGGGGTCCAAAAATAAATTTTTATGATTTTCTGGCTCCAGGGTAAAGACCTTGAACCTTCTTTGACATAAAAATGTTTCATTTGCTTAACAAATTTACAAAAAAAACTTGTAAAAACGTGTAGTTTTTCAGGGGTTGGTTTAGTTCTTCTTAGGGGAATTTTTTCCCCCTGGTCAGATTTGGCCTATTTACGAACTTAGCCTGCCCTATCCTTCAAGATATATATGTACCAAATTTTAAGGGTCTAGCTCTTTTCGTTTAGACTGAATCGTGTTCATACAGACAGGCGAATGGACGGACGGCCGGATGAACAGACGGACGTATGGACAGACGGACATAGCTATATCGTATTAGATTTCATCACTGATCAAGAATATATATACTTTTTTGGATCTTAGAGGGATATTTTACTATGTTACACACAGAATAAACCCATATTTCACTCTGAAAGTTAAAAAAATTAAAATGTTCAACTTTGACCTCGAATTCCTTAAAAAGTCCTCAATCAATTTTAATGTAATTAAAACTGAATCAAGCTGAGCTAAATATCTATCCATTAAAAAAATTATTTCAATATTTTGATCGGTTCAAAAGTTACAGAATTTTGGCCAACGAAAAACGATTTTCAGCCACTGTGCGACGTAAGTGACTTAGAAATTTACTAAATATTTACAAGAACTATTTCCATTAACAATTACAATTTTGAAGTTAAATTAAATTGTTTTGGAGTCGAGTAACAGAATTTGGTAATCACAAAAGTAAATTATTATGCGGCAAGTCTTTTAATGGTTATGCCTCATTTTTTTTTTCTGGGATATTACTTACTTTGAAATTGTTATTTGATAACACAATACTAATTGTTAAATCTTTGACATTTGTCTACGGCTACAAACTCGTACTCAAACCCAACACGATATATTGTTGCATCTTGTGGTCTATCTTTGCCTCAAGGTACCAGACACAAATTGTGAAACGAACATCAGCTCAAATTAAATGCCGTAAAGTAAAATTTCTGTTAATAAACTGTGTGAAATAATAAAATGAACAAAAAAGAAATCTTCGCTCTGTCTACTTGAATTAAAAAAAAGAGAAAGGAAAATGACGACACAGGTATTCATTCGTATCAATAAACTTTAGAAAACGTGAAAAAGGAAGAAAAAATTGTATTGCTTTGTACAAAAATTGCTCTTCAAACAATCTTGTGTGCAATAGAATTTTAAATAAGTGATTAAAGCAACACTGGACTGAATTTAATCATGACCTTCACAGTGATGTCAATGCAAGCAGACTAAAAAATAAGAGAGTCTGCGGCAGTTTGAGTTTGAATCAAATAGAATGAAGTGTTTTTTTATGTGCAAAAAGTAGATGTAGTTTGTAGTTATTCCAATAATCAATTATTAGATCGTAAATAAACTTTTTTATCTTTTACTTGTATCTTCAACTAAAGTCTGTGTGTATTTTTATTACTCAGACGCATAAATATCCACTCACATCCTTTTTGAGCCTGCACGATTGCTACCTGTTACTTTTTATTAACTATTTATGAGTTACGAGGGTCTTTCATAATTTAAATAATGCGTATTCAGAACGAAGTAGGATTCTGGCAAAATTCTAAAGTTAAGTCGATTAGTTGAGCTTTCGGTAAACACTGAGTTGAGATTTCTTTAAACACTTTTACTTGAAAGGTAAAACTTATAAAGGAATCTATGTTTAGTTAGACGAAGTTATTATATTATTTTGTAGGGGGTATAACGAAGCAGACCACTTACTTCATGGGTCCTTTTTCAATTCCCTTTGTCCTCAATGATTGCTGGTATCCGACTGGAAATATACGAATTCCTTACATTCATTGAGTCTCGTGCTTTCACGAACCTTTTACTCTCGACTGTAGTGATTACAGAATGAAGACTGATATATGTCGACATTCTTTTTCATCACAGAGTCAATGATAATTGCCAACATTTGCTTAAGGCTAATGTTTCCACAGTTTGTGTCTGCCCGTGGTCCAAAGCACAGTCTGCAAGTATAGTCTTACCTTGATATTTAACTTGGCCAGCTAATACTTGAGAATCGGTGACCTGTCACTAACGCAGTTAACCATGTATAGGCAGATTATATCCAAGCTCCTTCTTGACCTTCCTACCAACTTGTAGTGAAAAATTCCAGAGTCTTTGGTGAGAATCGAACCCACAACCCCGGACTAATAGACCAGCACACTACTTACTAGCCCACCGAGGCACCCGTTACACGAGCTTACTGAGTAGTAGGAATAACTTATCCTGAGAAGCTAGGCAAGATACCAGAGTATCACGGCCAATTTGTTCAAGTTGAACGAGGAAAAAACCGCTTCTTGTTTTGGACAGGAAAATTCTAAGAGTCGTTGTAATATTTGATCACTGCTACATCAGATTTCTGTAGGATGTGCGAGGACAAAGAGTAATTGGTACATAAAGTACATATTTTAGATAGCGAAACATATGAACCTAAAATGGCACCCAAACCACCACCAATTTTTTTAAGGGAGAAAAATTCGAACGACTTAATAAAAAAGTTAATTTCAGTTATTGGCGAGAACTCATTTTATGTAATTCCCATCAAGCGTAGTAACATTGATGAGACAAAAATACAATTTATTGATGAAAACAGTTATCGTAAAGCAGTAAACGAGCTTGAAAGCTTCAAAAAGAACTTTTATACCTATCAGCTGAAGAATAGTAAAGGTCTACAAGTAGTTATTAAAGGTGTAGACTTATATGTTGATCCAGTTGATATCAGAGATGGTCTCCAAAAAGTGGGATTTAAGGTAACAAGTGTAGACAATCTTAGAAATGGAGAACGTGTCGCTCAACCTCTATTTCGCGTTGAACTGGAGATATCAGATTAAAAAAGAATGAAACACACCCTATTTATAATCTGAAAAATTTTTGTTACACCGCAAAATAAGTGTAGAGGAACCGCATAAGCGACCAGGACCCGTCCAGTGTCTAAATTGCCAAGAATATGGTCATACTAGGGCTTACTGGAAGTTGCCTCCGGTTTGCGTTGTGTGTGACGAGCTACATTGTTCCGCTCAATGCGACAAATCGAGGGATGACTCGAAGGTTAAAAAATGTAGCAATTGCGGTGGGTATCACACTGCTAACTACACTATACTCCTGCTAAGCACCCGCAATATCGAGCTCATTATCCTCAGTTAGCCCAACCAACAACACAACATGTTTCATACGCGGATATTTTAAAAACCAATCATGTTTCAGTACATAAAGCGACACCGACAACTAATTCTACTCCAAATTTGCACCCAGAACCTAAAGAACAACCATCATCTGGTAACTATAATCGTCTCGAAGCAAGCATCGAGACATTAGTGCATTCGTTAAACAGTTTTATGAGCTCTATGAGCAGGATTATGCAAGAAATGGTACGCATGCGATCTATGATGCGGTACTTAACACACCATGAACTGTTTAAAAATATGTTTCTGGAACGCAAACGGCATACGCCAACATAAGAATGAACTCGAGTACTTTCTTAATAATCAACGAATTGGTATCATGTTGATTTCAGAGACTCACTTAACAACAAATAGCTTTTTTAAAATTAATGGCTATATATTATATATTACCAAGGACCCTCGCGGACGAGCATAGGGTGGATCGGCAATACTTATACAGGCCAGAATAAAACATTATTTACTGTGTGATTTTTGTGAGAATTACCTTCAAGCAACCAATATCTGCCTTGAAGAATTTCATCAAAACTTTGTTATTTCTTCAATTTATTTACCTCCTAGATTTCAAGTATCAGATAATTAGTATAGCGACTTCTTCAAATCACTAGGTTGGTTGAAATATAGATAGGATTTCGGAAAATATACCGCTGAGAACACCAGAAGACGTGGTGTCTTATTAATTTTGATGAAATCCTTAAATCAGCTGCCCAACATGTAGCTGTAACCCGACAAGCAGCTAGATACAATCAAATTTATTCTGTAGATATCGAGCGGCTTTTGGCTGAAAAAAGAAAAATTCGAAGAGAGTGGCAATTACACAGATCACACAGATCTCCTGAACTCAAATCTAGACTTTTGGCTTTAAAGAAATCTTTATGTAAACTGCAGCACATTTTATGCCAGTGACCGATAATGCAAGGCAGTCTTAGATGGCTCGACGGTAGATTTCACGACGGGTGAAACGACATCGCTTTGTGTAAACTGGAAAATGTCATTGGCTTCATCAGGGAAATCAGAGGGCTAAGTGATACATAGTTAGTAGGACGCAAGTGTTTTCTTTCCTCGTGTTTGTTCATTTATGAGTGAGATGATTTATTTTTCCCCCTTCTATTTAAAAGTGAATAAATAAAAGAAATTTTTTTCACGCATGTGCTCAAGTGCTGCCCGAATTTTTACATATATTTCTTAATTTTCTATATTTTTGTAGGCTTCTCCTCGTATTCTATTTATTGAGATGCAATCATATGAGATAAAAAATGCTGTTGACGTGGTTTTACTTTAACTATTTTTCTTTTATTTGTTTAAGCATTACAACAACAAAAAATCTAAAAACACTAATAATCCAAAATGGTTCAACAACCCTGCCAAATAATAACTGTAATTTATTCATCATTCATATGCACATCTTATTAACAGGAATATAAAAGGCAGTCTAAAAATTCATGAAATATTGAAATGTGCAGTTGGTTCAAAGAACTCACTTTATTGAAAATCGTATGCGTTCAGAATGTGTTACTGTGCATTACTATACGGAAACATACCTGTACAAGCAGCAACAGTGACTAAGGGCTTCATATCGCGGAAATTGGTGACAACTGTTTCAATCATACTCGTCCCATGACTTGTCTAATTAGAAGTGAAACAATAATTTTGAATTTTGACTTGTAAATTGAGGGAACTTTACGTACCGGATTTATGTAGGTATAAAAATAGACCATTTACCTAGAGCTAGGCTAATACTCCATTAATTAATTCCAAAGTTGCCCAAACTGTACGTATGTTAAAAATAAGTTTTGGCTAAATTAAAGCACAGCACCCACCGCGAGTGCTGTACGCAAGTTTGTGGTTTGTCTGGTTTGCACTCATGATCCCCATCCTTTCATCGGAAAATGCTAATGATAATGAGGCTTCTGTAGCCAAAGATGTGATACTCTATTTGAACAACAAGGCATCAATTGAAGGCAAACAATCATCACCTTCGTTACGGCTTCTTATTTTGGGGGCTTGGATTTTGGAGGCATCATTGATCTTTTTTCTCGAAAATGCTGATTTAAATGCCATTTCAGTTAAATGCGAGCGCTTTAGATCCATGATTACACACTTTTTATAGCCTATATTGGAAGATATGAACCAAACAGAGCATTAAAAACAATCGATCTTTTGCGCACTAAATTCGATAATCAAGTTATCAGTTGTCTTGGTCGCTTTGAGCCGCGCATTGATTGATCCTCCAGACTTTTTCTTGTGGATTGCAGTTTAAGACCGATGCTATGCCAATAATCTAGATATGATTCTCACCATTAAGGATCCAGAATCAGAAACCGTCAACAAAGCCTTGGAAAAGTAATTTGACAGCCCGCCGTTGCAGTGACATGAATAATTGAAATATGGTTATTTCTAATAAATCGATAATATAACGAAAGTACTTTCAAATTTACACATAGATGATACAAATGCCGTTGGCCGCAATCGTCGCCGTGAAGTTAGCTGCTAAATTATATTAAAATGACAGTAACAGCTTAAGCATCTGATATTGCTGTAGAAATACATATTTCAGTGGTGCCAGTTTTAAATATTTCCTTTTATAAAAAATATAATTACGTATTCAAAATGTTCTTATATCGCGTAAAAATTTTAAAAACCTTTCATTTGTTGGTTGCTAATGCATTTATTATATTTTGATTATGTGATGATCTCTTCTATTAAATTAAATAAAAATTTAAAATCTCTCATTAATTTTACATTATATTATGGTCGCTTGCAGAAATAGAAATTGGCCTAAGTTGGCAACAGCTTCATCGGTGGATGGCGTCAGAATAATAGTATGCGGTCAGTAGCTTGGTGTCGTGTGTTTAATGCAACAGTTTTGAAATTCTTAATCTTTTTATAAAAATAATTTCCAAAGCTTGTTCTGTCTTGATATACATATGTATGTATTATTATCTTGTTTTTCAAAATCCGACCATTATAAATAAATATGTATGAATAAATAATTAAAATTGTGTAGAGTTTCGAAGAAGGAGTTAAATTATTTGCTTTAAATTGTTGTTTTTACTTTCGCCTATTGGTTGTGTAAATATTGCATCCCATATAAACAATTGAATTTAATTGAATAATAAATAATGACGTTAAGGTTTAAATAAATAACAGCCCCAATTGTTTGTCACAAATAAATTTTATAACATAAATCGAAATATAAGTTCTTTCGCATTAAATATTCAGAAGTATGAGTATGAATATATTTTTTATTTCTTTTCTTTCGTGTGTATTTTAATGAATAAAATAAAAAGGGCGTCTCAAGTTAGTTGAACTATTATTGCATTTATTAAATCTTTATTTATTTTATTTTATCTCTAAAATATATACAAAATTATATTTAATTTTTGTGATAATTTGCGCAAGACTAAATAAACGGTTGTCGTATATTATGTGGATTTTTTATGTGCATAAGCAGAGCGAATTAGAGAGAGAGAGAGAGAGAGAGAGAGAGAGAGAGAGAGAAATAGATTCAGCCGCCTTGAGTTTATTTTAAATTAATTTAATTCAATAAATACTTCCAGTTTTTATAAAATTTCATATTTTTAATAAAAATCAAGTGAACTTCTTTCTGTCCATTCGGTCTGAGTAAAATAATTTATTTTTATTTAAATAAATATATATCATTTTTGTTGAGTAATCACTGTCTCTTTAAAGCCACAAGGGGAAACGACGTAGCCTCACGCAAATTTAAAACAAAGTCCATTTTAATGAAAATAATAAGTCCAGCCCAAAGTGGTCCAAACTACTTAACAAACACAGATGTGCTAAGGTGCTAAGAAATAGAGACTTTTCAACTTAATATTATAAGGTAAAATAATTATATGAGCACAAAATATGCAAATAAAAAATCTGGAGTGGCCTACAATTAACTGCACCATACCCCTCGCCCTTTCCCGATTATGCCCAAAATTTATACAGCTCTTCATCTCCATAAACCAAAGGCACATACTAAATTTCATTTTAATATGTCATACGGTATGACCTAAAGAGCGTTTACAAAATTTGAGAGTAAGTAAACTACCCCTTGCTCCTTCCCTATTATGCCCAAAATTTATACAGCTCTTCATCTCCATAAACCAAAGGTACATACTAAATTTCCTTTTGATATGTCATACGGTATGACCTAAAGAGCGTTTACAAAATTTGAGAGTAAGTAAACTACCTCTTGCTACTTCCCTATTATGCCCAAAATTTATACAGCCCTTCATCTCCATAAAACAAAGGCACATAATAGATTTCATTTTGATATGTCATTCGGTATGACCTGTAGAGCGTTTACAAAATTTGAGAGTAGGGAAACTACCCCTTGCCCCTCCCGCTTATGCCCAAAAACTATACAGCTCTTCATCACCATACGCTAAAGGCACATACTAAATTTCATTTTGATATGTCAAACGGTATGACCTGTACAAACTCCACAAAAATAGAGGCACACACATCCACCCACCCACAGGCATCATCGCGAAAATAGCCAAAATGGATTCAGGAGACTTCAAAACGTATAAATCCGTCGAAATACGATCTCGATTTTTTTCATGATTACTATACTTTAAAGTGATAAGTTCAAAGTATATTCAAATCGAAAAATTAATTATTTTCGGTTTGGGGTGTTAAGTAAACTACTCCTTTCGCCTTCCCAATTATACCCAAAATTTATACAGCTCTTCATCTCCATATTCCATTGAAATTTATATATGTATATTTAACCATCTATTTAACCAACCAAACTCAGATAAAGGAATACGAGAAAAACTGTATTTAGTAATCATCATAAGTTGCTGAGAACGAAGTCTGCCATAACCCAAAGCTTCCCTTTTTGTTTGATATTTTTCTTTGAGTTATGGAGTTCTCCTTTTACTCATTCCTCGATATTTTGATAACAAAAGATTTGTCGAAGAACATAACAGGGGTCAAGCAAGTAGTCTGGTCTCCCAAGATATTACCATCTACCTGAGATACAATTCTGTAATTTCTTTTTACAGCACTATGTTTTACTTAGAGAGCTGTTGAACATTTTGTAAGAACTTAAGGATTTATTTTTTTTATGTATTGATTGTTTGCAAAAGCAATATTTGGCATTTTATCCTTCTTACATCCTCGTAAATCGAAATTTAGTTAAAATGTCCTAATATTGAAAGAACTAAAAACATATAAGCGATTAAGCAACAATAGAGCAAAAATCCAATTTCTGAAACCTTTGTGGTGAGGATGAAAATGAGCAAAACCAAAATAAATTTGGTTGCCTTTTTACATTTACATATTTTAGAAATGATCTTATCTATTTTAAATAAAATATGCCAGTGTTTAAATGCCACTGTTTAAATTTAAATAAATTTAAAGTTCAATGTCTTTCTTTGTTTGCTAGTTTGCTATCCAAAAAAAAAAATAAAACAAAAAAATAAAAACAAAAATATATTTGAGTTTAACACTTAAGTTTTATTTCCGTTTGATAACAACAACAAAAAAACACTTTCATACAAATTAAATATTTGAAATCCTTTTTATCCTTTTTGAGTATTTTACTTCATCACCCACTATTTCCTTTTAATTCTGACTGTGTGTTCGTAATGAAGACATGTTTTATAGTCCGATTGTGTTGGCGATTATAGGCTGTTTATCATTCATTCACTGTTAGTCGTTATTTGACCGATGTCTACATTTAACCTTCTATGAATTTGCGCTGTCATCAACAACTTTTGATTGAAATGCATAACACGTAAGAAAATGAAAGATGAATAAGATGAAGTTTATGCCATATCTACAACGACGTTTAAGACTATTTTTTAAAGGATAAATTAATTTAAAAGAGTTCTTACATCTACAAATAATGAACCTGATTCAGGACTTTCAATTAAGGCAGCTATAAAAACCACAATATAGATTTGAGGGACCATTGATTTAAAAAACACGAAGTACTTGCGGTGCAGGGTGTATCACATGATTCAGTGAAATGAATTTGGTTATAAAAAAAAGATGGGTGTTTCCTTTGATAAAAGGGGATTCAGAGGCTTTATAAGACAATTGGCGATCTTTAAAATTATAATTTATTTCATTACACATTACTATTACCCTGTAACTGAGTATTTTATCAGAATTTTGACCTCATAGTTGCTGCCGGTAAAAAGCTAAGAGTTAGGTCTTGTCTCTGCTAGAAAGCTGGCTACAGTCGAGCGAACTCTGTACGCCTGTCGAGTACCAGTTTTAATAAAGACTTACCTGCACATATGGTGATCTGTGCAGCTGCACATGTTTTTCCCATACTTGAAATTTTTATGAATTCTAATTTTGATAAAATTAAATACGACCGTGAGAATTTACTGGAGATGCACCACGCAGCCTCACAAGAGGTGGAAAGGTTACTGAAGTAACTAAGGTTTTTACTGGCCAATGGAGGAATCCTGAACAACCTGTTAAAAATTAGACGGCTTAATAGCTAAAGACATCCTGACACAAGAGACCCTTGGCAGAATGAAATAATAATCATGGAAACTTGGTTTCATCAGGCCATGCCGAAATTCGAAGAAGACGGTACTAGAAGATGCTGAGAAGCTGGCAAACTTTGTGTGTGAATCAATAGAGAAAAACAAACAAAACTTTTCGGAAACGTTTCATGCAAGCTTTTCAAAGTTTTTTAATGGTTTTGTATATAAGCAAAACCAAAAAAAAAAAAATACTTTTTGAATGACAAAAGTCGTAAATAAATGAATTGTGTTTATTATCTTACAATTTGAAACGAAACAAAAGCAGAAAGGTATTTTTTTGAGTGATTAATTTAGTTCGCCAGATTCACGAGTGCTTCTTCTGTTTACGATTTATTTAATCTAGAATTGTTTTTCATTTTATTTTCCTTATGCTATAGTAATTTAAATAAGAAACAATAAAACAAAAATCTTGGAAGCCCTCTTTCAATATCTCTCAAAAATAAAAATGGTAGGCCGCTGATCCATTCTATTCCCTAATAACCAAATCATTTGGCAAACGTTTTTGAAAGGATTTTTTTTCTAATTGTTTTTTTTGTTCTCATTATTTACTTTTCTACCTCAAAACGTTTGAATGAGCAATACGTGCGTGACTACAACAAAAAATAATATAAAACTAAATAAACCAATCATTGTTTCTGTTTCTGTTCTTGTTTTACTCAAACAAGAACAGAACAGATAAACAAAACGAAAGCAAACGTGTTGTTTTTATCCTTTGTCTACCTCAGACTAGCTTTAGGCTTAGTACCACTGGTACAATGGTATGCTATGGCATACCTTAACCTTCGGCAAATTTTATCAATTACGGGGTACTCTGTAATGAGGAAGAAGGTTGACAGGTTGCAGTCCCAAAAAATCACAACAGTCGCGAGAAAAGCTTTAGATTTCAATGAATGTAAGTCAGTTAATAGAAATTAGTGAGGAACGAAAGGGGTCGAAAAGGTACCATTAAGTTATATAAAGGGTGGTTAAATTTTAAGGGCCGATCTTGATTTTGAATAAAACACAAATTATTTAGGAAATTGTTGTCATTTCTTTTTGTTTGGATAATATTGGTGTGGTTCAATTATATTTGAAACAAAATATCGGCTAAATGGCCGCTGCGACCTCGCGGCACACATCCGTCCAAAGCTCAAAATTTTCGATGACACTGAGGTATAATTGAGGTTTTCTGCCGTTAATGTGCAGAATTATCACATCCTTTAGCTCTTGAATTGTTGCTAGCTTATCGACGTACACCTTTTCTTTCAAATAACCCCAAAGAAAGAAGTCCAATGGTGTCAAATCACATAATCTTGGCGGCCAACTGACATTGTCACCACGTGGGATAACACGGCCATTGAATTTGTCGAGCAAAAGAGCCATTGTTTCGTTAGCTGTGTGGCAACCTCCTGTTGAAAGCACATATCCACATCCATATCTTCCAAGTTGGGCCATAAAAAGTTCGTTATCATCTCACGATAGCGAACACTATTCACAGTAACTGCCTGACCGCCCTAATTTCGGAAAAAATACGGCCCGATGATGCCTCCAGCCCATAAACCGCACCAAACAGTCTTTGTGGGTGCATTGGTTTTTCGACAATCACTCTTAGATTATCATTCGCCCAAATGCGAATCCACTGAGGTGAAAATGTGCCTTATCATTGAAGATGATTTTCACGATATGCATTTTGATTTGAACGCCCATTTTCATAAGTCTAACTAACTTAAACGCGTTGCTCGATTGTGTATCTTTCCATGGTTCAAATTGAACTAGTCTGAAATTAAGAAATGTCAAATTAAATGCAGAAAAAACTTGACGTTTAGGTGTGGTGCACATTCAACATTAAAATTTAACTACCCGATATATATGGGTATTGTCGGTAAATCGAAAGCAATGAAAAGAATGATGCCGAAGTTTCAACATTGATTATCGCACAGAAAAAGTTTCTTGCACCAATTGAAGATTTTAATTATTTTTAAATTAAAGTTCAATTAACGTTTTTAATTGATTCAAATATATATTTGTTTAAAACAGAACAAAAACTTCTTAATTAAACAAAAAGTTGATCAATTAAATATTTAATTACATTTTAACCTGAAACCAATTAAAACCTTTAATTGGTGAAAATATTTTTTCTGTGCGGTTATGGGGCGTTTTATTTGTGTCAACGGAAGATCCCACCCTTCGACTCTCACAATGGAACATGGACTAATCGCGCTTGAAAAGACGCAAATCTTTAAATTGTTCATTATTATTGAGTCAATTAAATATATATCCTTTTATCATCATAATGTTTCTGAGATTGCTGGTACATTTTCAAAAGCAAACCAACACAAAAAAGCATCGATCGTACTCTCCAAATTTGACACTTAAAGACTTTTTCCTTTTACCAAATTTTAAGAAATGACTCCCCAAAAAAGGCTATAGAGTAATGAGGGATCATTTTTGCAAGTAAATCCTTTTTTTAAGGACCTTCGAAAATATTACTATACTCTTTTTACTTTTCTTTTTGACGATGATGATAATTTGGAAGTTTTTCTTTCGTTTTTCAACTGATATGATGTTTGGGTCTTTTTTAGATTATACTATGCCGATTTTTCTTAATAAATGCGCGTTAGCACTTCGATTGCAGGCATTGTTATTTAAGGGCTTTTTCAGACTATAATGCAAGTATTAATATAAATTTTTCAGGAAAATGCTCTTTAATAAAAATATTGCAGCGTCGTTAAAAATATGTCCTGTAGGGTGTCTGAAATTAAGTCAATATTTTGCTACAATTATATTTAATTTTTATGGTGTCATTAAAAACAACATGTTTAACATGTCAAGTAAACGTATCGTTTATACTTAAACGCAAACAAGCACATGCAACAAGCCAACAACGACCAACAAATGTTATCATAAGATAATATATCAAATACAAAAGACGTTGTTAGAGAACAATAACTTTAATAAATTCACTCAAACACTCGAAAAAATTTGTTTGTAAAATAAAGGATAAACACTTTTTTCTCTTTATTTATGTTATTGTAAACAGTTTATTCTAAACCGTAGAGATCAGAAATATTAAAATAGACTTTAGTTCCTCCCGAAAAAATTATTAATATTAATTCACTTTTCAAATTCTGTTTAGGCGGATTTGTCTTGGTTGAGCAGACCAGTGACCAGGATTGGGGAATTCGTTGAGGATAACTTCAATATTTTGGAGATTTGTTGGGAATTATTATTTTGATTTCACATACTTTTTGGATTATTGTAATTTTATTATTATTTTAATTGTTCGTTATTTAAAATTTAAAGTATGACTAGTGAATGAAGATGAAAAAGATGTAACGAAAATAATTTAAGCGGCAAAAGTTAATTCATTGTATTTACCCTTGAAATGGAATTTGCTTACGATTTTAAGAAAGAACTGAAATCTGCAGATGCTCCAACGTCCTTTTATTTTAAAAACATGCTTTTTATATTTAAAAAGTTTATTGCATTTTTTATTTTTAAAAATTTGTATTACAATTCAATAAAGAAAATACTACAACCAGAAGTAAATAGCGATGTTTTAAATCACAATTAAAAAAAATGGCATTAAAAAGTAGAGGCAACTTAGCGATATTTAGGTAAATCAACTTATATAATTTTATTACAATAAATATATACAGCATAAAGTATTTATGCGGTAATTTAAAGTTTAAACAATTTAATTTAATTTTTGGAAAATTTTGGGAATGAAAATTTTCAAATTGGGGATGAACTGTAATAGCAGAGCTCACTTGTTGCAATATGCTGCTAATTAAAGGAGAAGAGCTATGAATAAAGAGGGAATGTACAAATGGAAGAAAAGCAATGAAAAGAAGGATGTAGCATAAATTGAAAGGAGAGAATCTGACACAAAAAGCTCATTGGCCGGGACGTGAAGATAGCTATTTCGTGCAACTGGGAGTGGGCTAGAAAACCAACTGCAACTCCTCAAAAAGGAATTAATCCTACTTAGTTACAGTGATAAAACATCAGTTAGGCACTCAAAATACCGTTGGCCAAGGTGCTGAAGAAGTTGGTATTCCAGTGCAGGGCATAAGCAGATTAGATGTTCGATCGTTTCCTCCTCTTCTTCAACTTATGCAGAAGTTCTATTATGGGTTGCAAACAGGCAATGCCTAGCTACTTAGTCGTATAGATGCGTTTTTAGCATCCATAGAAATACAACCATTTTATTCTGATATAGTGAAGGTCAGATAGTACTTGAAGTCAAGCAAGTCGGCTCATTCATAGAGAGAATCGTTTATGAGTTTGCCTTAGGGAGTTTTACAATAAATGTCAATGCCAATATCGTGATGCATTATCCCCATCTTTGCCAATTCATACGCAACACAGTTGCCAAGTTCCTATTTGTTTTTATATGGTACCTCAACAAGACGAATTGATACAAGGTAAATGCACTACAGCAACAACTACAACAAAACAACAACAACTTTACCATTCTACTAGCATATACAAAATAATGCATTTTTGACAAGAGATTAGCAAAAAAGGAGAGCAAATTTCCCCATATGGGAGTCCGAAACATATTTTTATTTCAAAACCATTTTTCAGATTCTATTGTTGTAAAATATATGAAATTTTCTTCTGAGTGTTTTCGCAGACAATTAAAAAATATGTACAACTGAAATACCACAAACATTTTTTCTGCAACAAGAATTATAGACTTCGAACTTAAAAAAGGGAATGAATTGAAAATAAAAAAATAAATATTTAGCAACGAACAACATTATTTATTGCCGTTGAAAATCACAATTGCAAAAGATTAGTTGCTTAAATGTTAAACTTGGCTGGTTGGCTGGCTGGTTAAATGAAAAAATCACATTTTATTTTCTATTTCAAGCCTCAGCTAAAAATATTATTACAAAAGGCCAAAACCCACAATAAAATGGCACCAAACAAACACACAAATTACTTCAAAGGTCAAAAGCAGCAAACAGAATTTGCAAGAAGAAACATTTGTAACAATTGGTAAAAGTATACAAGCAATAGAAACAGTGTCAGGATAAACGAGTTTAAATGTGTATGTGTTTGCACTGTCTACTTGAAATGGTCTATACTCCAGTCTCAAAGCAGTAACAGGATAGTGGTTGGTTGTTTGTATGAATTTCTGCTCGGGGGTAGTAGGGAAAAAGCACGCTTGGCTTTGTTTTAATATGACATATCAGACGTGCTTTAAATGCTGTATGGCACACACACACTTTTAAAATTAATAATGAAGCTTAAAATATTGAAAATACTTTTACTAGAAAATATCTATTTAAAAGCAAAAGACATTAGATATAATAAATTACAAAATGGCTAAAGAAATATGTTTAGTATTGGCTTTTTTTAATTAATTTGTATTTTAATATTATGTCAGATCTAGCCCAACAGCTAGCACTGGGACTCCATAAAAATCTTTTGTAGAAAAGCCTTATGACTAGTATCTGTAAGATAGCGAAGCCTTCCTTAACTATTTTGAGTCCAAGTGACCTCCGTAAATATATGTATATCGAACTTCTTAGAAATAGAAGAAGATGTAGACATGTTCATAGAATGTGTGCAGTTGTGAAGTGCCCTGTAATATTGATAAGTCAGTTATCGAGGCGGGTAAGTGAGTATATACTAAAAATAAACAATTTTTACACAATTTTACAGGATCTTCATCTATTAGGTTACTCGTTTGGAAAACCTTTGTGTTTTAGGTTTCAAATAAAGTTATAATATAAATACATTGCAAATAGGATCGGGTAATACTACGTAACGCGAGCTAAGGGCGTCTAGATAATAACCTCTCACTATTTTATAATAGAACAATAATAAAAGTTTTTTTTTTCTGGGAAATTAAATAAAATTTTCTGCAAGCAACTTGATATTTCTTTTAACTTTCAGAAACTAACTACATGTTTTTGAATCATTTTTGGATTATTATACCCTTCTACAAGATTATTTTCCGAGCCCATAAAGTATATATATTCTGAATCATTATACATAGAGAAGTTGATTTAGCGATATCCGTCTGTCTGTGGTCGGGTTGAAATCAACTTTGCCAAGGCAGCAGAAGAAATACAGAAAATTTAAGCCCACCAATCTGCCAGACAGTTTCGAAAATATCGCTAATTCAATACATTAACATCACACCATTTCATTCGAAGCTGCGGGCAAAAACCACACCCACCTATATTTTTCACGTTTTTTTTTCGGTTGTAATGATTATTTTTTTTAAATGAATATTAGACCGCGACCAGTAGATCGCACGCAATATAAATTTTCTGTAAAATTTTTACAAACAATTTTCGGTAAAATTATTACAAAAGATTTTCGATAAAAATTTTAAAAATAATTTTTGATAAAATTTAACAAAAAATTTTCGATAAAATTTTACAAAAAATTTTCGATAAAATTTTAACGAAAAAATTTCTATAAACATTTTACAAAACAATTTCGATAAATTTTTTACAAACAAATTTCCAAAATAGTTCTTATAAATTTTCGATAAATTATTTATTTTCGATAAAATTTTTTTTCAATTTATTTATTAATGAAATTGAAAATCATAAAAGTAAAAACCGAATTGTGAAATTGGAAATATTTAACATTACTATGGAGAAAAATTTGGCATGGCCGAATATAGCACTCTTACATGTTTATGAATTAATAATGGGGCATTCTCTCAGTGAATAATTTCTACTCAGGCTATACTTTGTTATGGATACAGGGTTACTCCCTTAATAAAATTAAAAGTTGCAAGAAAGACGACAATTATCATTAAAGTTATTTATTTTTAATTAATTATTGTAATTGATAAAGTAAATAATTCATTTTAAATCTTTCTTTTTCTTAAATCTGTCAATCATTCACTTATTTCAAATACTGTTCTTGTCCAAGTGTATTAAAGGCTGTGGTTTTTTTCTAAAATTAAAAATAAATTCTGATTTAAAATGTTTTCCCCACTGAAATATATCTATGTACGAGTATAAACTGTGGTAAGGAAAATAACTTCAAAAAAGCCTCATGCTGCGCTGGTGAAGGTGTCTCGTTTACCAAGTATGTAATTGGATACATGAAAAAAAAAAATAGCAATTGATAGCGATACTGCTGATAAGACTTTGAAAGGCAGACACATATTTTCCTTCTAGTACTTGACCAAATCAGTAGAAAGTAACCCTGAATTTAACAAAGAAAAAATCACTTTCGCTTATTCATAGACAAATTATTTGCTTGTAATCATGGCTGCTTGTATGTGTGTGTGTGTGTGTGTGAGAATGTGTTGTGAATGAATTTAAGAACAGATACGAGATACGAGATACGAAATTACAAGTAACAAATTTTCATTTAAGTTTTATTGTCGTCAGTGTTTTGATCTCAAACCAGCTCCTTTTTTGTATTTATATATAAGTTTTAATCAAAGTTTGATAAACAATTTAAAAAATATGTATATTTAGAATCATAAAATAAAAATAAATTATTTAAAAAAAAAAAAAAAAAATCCACCAGCAACTGATCGGAAAAACCGCACAACTCCATGGGTTGTAAATTAGTTTTGAATTTTGCTTTTCCGTCAGTGTTCCGCTTACGTAAAGCAAGGACATAAAAAATAAATAATCTTTATTTAAGTTATTTTTTTGTTTAACATCAGAAACTTTTTGTCATTTCCTTTAACACACAAAAATGCCAAAAACATTTGTTGGTTTTTGGGATTTTAGCTTAGTTCGTTTATGTTTTGATTTCAACCAATGTCCCATTTCAATTTGGAGCAGAAAATCAATATGAGATTTAAGTAAATTGACGGTTAATAACTGATTGTTGGAAAGGCTGGTTTAGCCTGTGGTCACTGATTTGTGTTGTTTCTTCTTCAGTATTTGACCTTAATGAGTTAAGCCACACAATGTTATGAAAGTATTTCTACTCACATGTGTAATATGTGTCTCATATCCCAGACAACATTTTGTATTGACATGTTCAATTACTAAAATTAACCGAAACTTTTTTTGAACATCAAAATTTTGTATGGTTTTTTATAATTTGCTAACTCATAGTACGAAAATTATGTGAAGCTTAGAAATCTATTTACTTCTGAAAAGATGAAGGGAGGCTACTATATGTAGACAGGCTCAAATGTTGCTCAAAGACCCCCTTGGTCAGTACAGTGCTTAGGTACAATAGAAGTACCTTAAGCTAAATAACTGTGTTAGTGGCATGTCATGAAAACTTCAAGTATCATCTAGCCAAGTTGCAAAATCAAAGAAGATGATACTTGCAGACTTTGCCTTACAGAGGCTGAGACAGAACCATTGTGTGTGAAACACATTGTGTGTGAAAATCCAGCACTAGCTAGCATAAGACAGAACCACGGGCAGAAAATTGTTAAATCTGAACATGGGGGAACAAAGGAAGACAGACAGTTACCAGTCGACAGTCTGAAATAACTAAAGTCAAAAGTATAGGCTGATGGTAGCACCTGACTCAATGAAAGTAAGGTTGCCGTAAATTACAAGTCGGTTGCCTATAATAATTGAGAACGGAAAGGGGTCGAAAAGGGTTCCATTAAGGAAGTGGTCTGCTTTGATACTTATAATATTAAAAGGGTCACTTTTCTAAATTAGACTGTACCGATTAAAGATATGTAGCTACACAATGACTTAATTTTGTTTGTTGTCCACTCTTTCTCTTCTGGTGATTTTTAAGTCATATACGCATAGTTGTTCAATAATCTTGAACGTAGCTGTTGACAAAGGTCTTCATGTGGAAAATGCAACATCCTTTTCCGTCATTGTGTCCATTTGTGAGTTAACTACGAGTCTTTGCCAAAGTATGAATACCATAGCTTATACACTTGCCCAGATTTACGACAAGATTTATCTGCTTCAAATGGAGTCGTCATGATCGCTTTCAGAGGAACTTAAACTAGATTTTAACGATACTTACGAGAGTAATATATTTGTCCTGTATTTCAAGGTTATGCAACGTTTCATTTAGCCATAAGAATTTTAGAAACCGTAAGTCATACAGTTTTCCAGATCAACTCCAATTATTATTAAAGTTTTAAAAGGCTGCCCGTTTTTAGGACAATATATTAGCTATTGTAGTTTTCTCGATACGCGATAATAAATATTTACATTTTGAAGGAAGTACAACGTCCACTTGTGTCTGCTAGTAAGACGCCGCATATATTTCAGAAAGATCAGATGCTAAAGCCTTTAAACAAACAAACACACATTATTAATTTAATACGAGGCACATATACACGCATATATGAATTTTGACAGTCAAACTTAAAATTTTTTCCCTTAAAAGGTAAAAAAATGGTTTAACTGACGAAATCTATATAAAAAAAATTAAAAAATATCGGCTTAATATTTCCCCTCCGTTGTGAGGCCACCTGATATTAATTCGCTTTGATCAAAGCGAATTCATAACAGGTAAACTCAAGAGCTCAGCTGACTATTTTTTGTCTCCATCTTCCAGTGTCAAAATGTACTAATATTTTTTTATTACAGAGTTGTACTTTTTTTCGCCTCTAGTCTACCTTGTTTATTGTGCCATGGCTTTGATACTAAGCAATAAATTCTTTAAAAAATAAAATAAAGAGAATTTCTTTCGTACTTCAAATTTATATTGAGATACAAAATGTTAAAACAATAGAATTTGGCCTTGAATATTGATTGCCACAGACCGGTGTGGGACATATGGATCCTCAATACAAATATAAAAACAAATAAAAAGTGCTAGAAAGTCATTAAAACATCACTGTTGAATTTTATAGATTTTAGCTACAGAAACAAAAAAAAAAATAATAAATAAATCTGTTTTGCAAATAATGGAACATCTCTCAGCTCATACGTTTAACTGAACAAATATTGTCTATTTATTTCTTATTTTTTAATTTTTTGTTATTCTGAAAAGCTGTAAATCTATATTGAACTGACGTTATAGTTTAGTGATGGTGGGTGGCATAAAAAACATTTTTGTACTTGTTGTTTATGACGAGATAAACGACCGACAGGCCAGGCCAATGACTATAATGTCAGTACATACATATTTGTATGACTCTACTAAAACGCAATTCATACTTCATGTCGATTTTATTAAAAAAACACACAGATTTATGACCATCATTTTCATAAATTTCACTAAAAAATATCATAAACAATGAAAAAATTGATTAGAAATCGAAAAAAAAACAAATTCTACTGAAAACGAACAGAAAAAATAAATTGCACGAAGGACGAAGATTTAAACAGCTATAAAATCGAAACTCTCTTAATAAACACAAGCAAGTTAAATTGAACGAAACAGTGTTTAAAAAGCTACTCTTGGTTTTTGTCAAAAGTACCGCCATATTGGCATTTCGATGGTTAAATTTAAAATCAAAATACAACACCTATGCAATGCTAAATCTGAAAAAGAGAACACTTTACACTAGTGGATGCTAAATAAACACAATCTACGTCCTAACCTGATCGTAAATGGTCTTAAATAATGCAGCGTTGGTCATGAACTTTGTCTAGCTTTTTGTTGATATCTTAATGAGCTCTAAAATCAGAAGTGTTTGATGACAGAAAAAAATCACTTCTTTAAAAATAATTTCAAAGTAGCGAGTTCGAAAAAACTAAAACACGGATTTTACTACAAACTTTTCATTCGTCTTTTGAAACCAGTATTTAAAAAGTTGCTATCGTTATAGCAAATAGACAAAATTGAAATTGACGTTTCAAAGGCTAAAATATAAATCAAAACTCAATAGCTAAAAAATGCTAAATCTGGAATAGAAAATACTTTTCAAAAGCGGATGCAAAATAAACACAGTGCAACTGTCAAAATTTGAAATTCAACAAAATCGGTAGCATTTTCATATCTAGAATAAAACAGAGTTCTTCTTAACGAGCTAATAAAAAGCAGTAAGCAGTGCCATTAGGAAAGCTAGTAGATGCACAAACAAGAGCTGGTAGCCGCACAGGCAAGATCCGGTAGCCGCCTGAGCGGTTGCCAAGTCTTGCAAATAAGCGATAAATGTCGCATGAAAAAGCCCCTGAGTAACCCCCTGAATAAAAATAACTTAAGTATTTTTATCTACATCAGTCGTTGACGAGGTTACAGCATGGCAATGGTATTACCGAAGTCGTAGTTGACAGCAACCAATTGGTATTGCGGCTTACTAGGTGCTATGAAAGGCGCTTTGAAGTCGTTTTTGTGTTAGAATAGTTTTGTTATAAATAATCTATACATATAATAAAATAGTACTCATTTCCTTCTGTTTGTCTGCTTTTCTTTTGCATTCGCATCATGTAAAATTTACTGGATGGATTTTAACAAAATTTTGTGAGGAGGTACCTTAGTATCTTGATTCCAATATAGTATACTTTTTTTCCGAAAAAGTATCTTCTTTCCAAGAGAAAGTGGAGAAAAAGCAGTGAAAGTTCGCATTTATATTAGCAGTAAAGTAAATACATAACCATAACTGAAGCATAGTTTAAGGTGGCACTAAAAAGTAAGTGATTTTGGTGTGGATTGCTTTCAAAGCAAAATCGAACAAAATATTGCAAGGACGGTCACGAAGTGGCGGGCACAGCTAGTCAAATCACACAAAATCACAATAGCAATTAAAGGTGAAGAAGAATATGTTGAATGCAACAGGCGTTGACTGGCACAAAAAACGCAGCAAATATGTTTTGCAACCTTGACCAACAGATGGCGTTATTTAAAAATCAAAAGTTTTGTACTAAAAACAACATTTGATGAAAAACATCGTTGTGCGAACAAATCTATACATATAATAAAATAGTAACTCACTTCCGTCTGTCTGTCTGTTTTTCATTGACGTTTTCATCACGTAAAAACTACTGGATGGATTTTAACAAAATTTTGTGAGAGGGTACCTAAGTATCCTGGTCTTAATATAGGACACTTTTTTCCGCAAAAATATCTTAGAAAGTGGAGAAAAAGCAGTGCATGCAGTTGAACTATCCGGATATGAATACTTTACTTTTTATAAAGTAAAAAAATACATAAACTGATACGTAGCATATCTTAAGGCGGAACTAAAAACGCCGGTATTACCACATAGCACTAAATCGCCGACGTAGTAAAATAATTATTAATTGGCTATGCTAGCTTTAAACTATGTAATTCGCCTAAAGAACACCAGAAGGGCATGCGAAGCTTTACTATTCCACTAACCATCTGTCTTATCTACTACTATCCCTTTCTAAAGGAAGTAACACAGTTAATATAGGCATTAATTGCCTGAGTGTTACTTCTCTTAAAACAAAAAACTAAAAACGGAAGGGTCTTTGGTGTGGATTGCTCTCAAAGCAAAATCGAACAAAATATTGAAGGACGCTGACGAAGTGGCGGGCACAGCTAGTGTTCTAATAATTCTGTTTGAACAAGAACATGACATTGAAAACGATGGTCTTCACGACAGGTTTTCACATGAATTTCTTCAATGGTTGAACAAATCAATGGCTCGTCAAGACGTAGTTAGTTAATACCAATAAAACTTCAAGACGGTGGTGACGTCGCCTTAATAAGACATGTGAAGTTAATATAAAGTCGTCGTCGCTTTAGATAATAAGGGTTATTAATTTTAATTTTGATACTTACATTTCCTGTGTAAATTAATGTTTGTATATTACAGTTCGAATATAAGGCCATATATAAAATCTTACCACTGTAGAAGGAGCCTTTGAGTTATTGTTATGTTGGCCGTAGTAATACAACTTTTGTAAAAATTTAAAAATTTTCATTATTGTTCGAGAGATAGAAGGTTATGAGAGACGGATAGAAAGAAAACGATATGGTTACGTTGTTACTCCTTGAGGACGGAATCCTAAAAATAAATTAATTTTTAGCACAAATTTAAACATTTTTAAGTTACTAGCAGTAATAGCAATAACCAAAATATAAAAGATTTGTGGGTGCTACTTTTATACACTGGAATAAAACTCCCGAAAACAGAATCCAATTTTTTGTGGTAAACAAGACGAACATTAATAATTAAAAAATAATATTGTTGGTTTCAAATTCAATTGCAACAGACAAATTATGATTATTTTCAAATAAATAAACATTTTATGAAATATTTATGTATGTGTAACAAAAAGCAGCCTACAAATACTCTTAACGGCAGCAAAGAAATTAATCTTTTTTTTATTTATTATTTTTTTGTCGGATATCAATTTTAAATTCAGATTTAAAATTTATTGAATTTTTTATAAAATGTCTTTAGGAAAGAAAAAAAAATTGCAAAATTTATGTTAAGCAAATGTTTTTCCTTCAATTATTTACTTTTTCTTTTTCTCTTTAACAGACAAGAAGCAGTTGTAGTCTACATATAAATTGCAATAAATTATAAATTGAATAAGAACAAATAAAAACGAATTAATTAATTATTGGTAAGTGCTCGAAATTAAAACATTTGGCCGCCAAGCAAATATAAACAGAGCAAGCAGCATAAACATAATTAGAGAATTTTTCTGTATTAAGAAAGAATTTCATAATAAGGAAACAATTTCGGAGTGGGGGTTAAGTTTTTGTGGATGTGGTTTAGGCAGACTTACCTACGTTAACAGACTGTGCCAGAACATAAAAAGGTAATGTAACTATTGTATGTATCTCTGGATTGTATTTGTTTACACTGTCTGATTATCACTATATTCTTCTATGTATATTTCCTGTACAACTCGATGTTTTTTCTAAAACTAATTATGACGTGCATTCATTTCACCACTTTAATTTTTTTACCGCTTGTTTTATCTCTACTCTATCCCTTTTCCAAAGGAAGAAACACAATTAGAGCGTAATACCCTGTTCAGACATGTTTTCTTAATAGAGCAAGTTAGTCTTAATTGAGCAATTTAATTTAGTGTTCACACATGCTCAATTAGGCTGAAAAAACATTGCTTTTATTATAATCGTGAACATTTTTTGTTTTATTTTGCTATTTTATTGGGTACAATTAAGGGCAATAAAAGAAAAAAAGGTACTATTTACCTTGTGATTTTTTTTACTTCAGTCAGTTCTTTTTGACATCTGAAAATTAAATTGTCATCAACAAAGTTCATGTGGTGTTTGTTGTGCTAATGCTACTACCTAATATTATTGTGTCATGCAGTGACCCAAATTTTTCTTACTGCACACTTATCAGTAACATACAACAGGGTTGCATTTCGAATTTTATTGAAATAGTGACAAATTATGTACTAATTGCTCAATTTAGTAATTGAGTTCTCGAATGGTAAATAAAGCTCAATTAAGCCCTTAATTGGGTAAATTATCTAATTGCATAATTAAGGCTTACGTCTGAACAGGGTATAAGTGTTACATCGTAGCTTTATAACATAGAAAAAAGTCGCTGGGCATTGATCTGTGTCAATCGTCTTTCAAAGAAGTAGTTTGGACCATTGGGTTTTTGAAGAAATTTAGTCCGTCGACAGCTTTAGCTTAACCACTGCCATATGCAGTAACAGGTGTAATATATTTTTATGGGTTATCGGCAACCCAGAAGCGATGATTTTGCTTATTCAAATATTGACTGAAATTAAATTGGGTATCATCGCTTATGATGATGATTTTGATGAATAGTGGTCATCCTAGAGGTCATGATTTAGGATGGCTTGAGCGTAGGTTACACTCGTTGCGTGTTCAGTGGTTGAATACTGATGCACTGTCTGCACTTTTAAAGGGAGCATCTTCAATGCTTCAAAACAAAATTCTCTGTAAAGACCTTCGGCTGATGCGTGATTACTTGGCACTTCGTCTGGATGATATTTCGGTGTCCCCTGCGTCATTTTCAGTGGTGTCAGCCAGTCCAACTCCATACGCGCCCGTTTGGCTAAATAAAGTCATATTCGATTAATATAATGACCCGGTGCACACTTTTATAGTTTTGAAGATAAAAATAAGAGTAGCTGATAGGGACTCCTAGTGACTGTTTCCTGGTTCTTAATTAAAAAAAAAATATCTTGAAAAAGATTTGATTCGAATGAGGAAGTAATTTCAGCAAAAAATAAGAGAGGGATTTTAAAATAGTTTGAGAATCGCTGCATAAAGCGTATCGAACAGAATGAAGACTATGTTGAAAGACTAAAAGGTATCAATTAAAAATAATGATTTTATTACTATACTAGCAGTGCCCGCCACGCCATTTTACTTTGTGTTAAGGTTAGTCTCCGGTTCGAAGGTCTCGATGAACAGGCTTTCTGTATTGAAGCTGGTAGACAACAAAATCAAACGAATTAAAATCCCATCAGAAACAAAGTCGATATCTGATTTGGTCTCTCATGAAATTTGTTTCATTGGAGCAATAAAATTATATATAACGAAAGTTAATTAAAAATCTTTATTTTTCCTTTACAAAAAAAAGGTAGACAGTAAAATCTTACCAGCAAGGCTGTCTTAAATTACTGAGTAGGAACTAAAATGGAATTAAGGGCAAACATTATATTTGAAAGTAATTTACACCAAAATAAGTCTATTTTTTCTTTCTTTATATAGGGGTTCTTTTTGTAGAGGTACCCATCCCTGGAAAATTACCCGGCTTGTTGCAGCATAGACAGGCTTTATATAAAATTCTAAAAATTATATATGTGGTTCAAAAAGTATTGCAGGGTACTGTAAGTAGTGTTTAAAATGTTCTGCTTCCAAAAATGTGCTGCGAAGTTTTCAATACCATGAAGTCGGAAAAATTGCGAACTTCCACTGTTTGATCTCTATTTTCGCTTGGAAATGAGATGTTTTTATATATTTTATTTTTTTATTTTCAGTATTTTATTTATTCACGAAATCCAACAAACAAAAAAAAAAATTTTAATTGTTCAACAAAATCGTTTTGTCGTCATAAAAAAAGTCTTAAAAAGTAATAAAAAATATTTGTATTTTGTTGAGTGGATTAAGTTTTTATTAGTTGTTGTTGTTGTTTTTGTTGTGGTTGATCCTTTTGTCAAGTGGTTGAAATGAACTTTCGCTATTTGCAAAGTCTTGCTTGTTTTTTCTTTTTTCTTTTTAGACATTCTAAAGTAGAAAAAAAAAATAAATTGTTTTTATTTCATATTTTTATCTGAAAAGAAACACTAAATTTGTTGGCTGTTTTTAGTGAAATTGTTGGTGGAAAAAGCCTGTGTGATGATGCACACACAAGACATAATAATTCTCGACAATTGTTAATATTTTTTGGTGATTTATTTTTTGTTTGTTATTTTGTTATGATTCTGAGATTATATTATTTTCTTATTTGTTGTTGTGTATATTTTTGGCAAAAGATAACAAAAATATAAATTCGAAAATTGTGCAAAAATAATCCGTTTAGAGTCCTCGGCAAGAGGTCACGCACAACAATTATTTGGTTTGTTTTTTCTTTTTAGTAAATTTTGTTTTTTTTAGCTTTTACTTCTTTCAACACTCTGTTTTCGAACATTTAACTTCAGTAACAATTGGCTTAAATGGTTCAACTGAGTTTTATTTGAAATGTAATTGTTGTTATTCTCGTCAATTAAGATGATTATCCGCGCTGTAGTAAATAGAAATGTTTCTTTTTCATCGATTTAATGCCTGCGTAGTTTTTTAAAAGCACCTTGAAGTCATCTTTGCTTTCACCAGAGTACCAAAATAAACCAAAACGAACCGTTAGCTTTCAACTGTTGCAGTGAGTAATACAAAAAGAGCTCATACCACCTAAATTTTCTTCTGAATGATTTTACATGAATTTATATCTGTCTAGAGAGAGTAAACGCACATGTGCTCTATTTGGCCGCACTCTGATTTACACGCGCTCAGGTAGAAAGAAACTAATGAGAGCAAGATAAAAACATTTCGAGAAAAAACGTTTCGCAAACGTTTGCTCAATGATTTGCTCTATACGGTAAAGAACGAATGTATCTTAGTGGTATATAACTTTTATTTTTAAGAGATATTCAGTAACAATTGGCTTAAATGGTTCAACTGAGTTTTATTTGAAATGTAATTGTTGTTATTCTCGTCAATTAAGATGATTATCCGCGCTGCAGTAAATAGAAATGTTTCTTTTTTATCGATTTAATGCCTGCGTAGTTTTTTAAAAGCACCTTGAAGTCATCTTTGCTTTCACCAGAGTACCAAAATAAACCAAAACGAACCGTTAGCTTTCAACTGTTGCAGTGAGTAATACAAAAAGATCTCATACCACCTAAATTTTCTTCTGAATGATTTTACATGAATTTATATCTGTCTAGAGAGAGTAAACGCACATGTGCTCTATTTGGCCGCACTCTGATTTACACGCGCTCAGGTAGAAAGAAACTAATGAGAGCAAGATAAAAACATTTCGAGAAAAAACGTTTCGCAAACGTTTGCTCAATGATTTGCTCTATACGGTAAAGAACGAATGTATCTTAGTGGCATATAACTTTTATTTTTAAGAGATATTGAGAGACAGCTTGTAACAGTGTTTGTTTTTATCAGGGTACCGAAATGCCCACACACTGCTCAATTATGTGTGAGTATGTACGTTTTAGTTTTTTTCTGCTTCTTTTCATACATGTGTGAAAGACTAGAAAATATTTTGTGTTTGTTCATTTATGGGTGAGATGATTTATTTTTTACCCCTCTATATAAAAGAGAATAAATGAAAAAATATTTTATTTTTCACGCAAGTGCTCATATGTAAAATTTTACAATTTTGTTAATTTTTCTTAAATGAAAAGATCTTAGAAAAATGTTCACATTAAGCATTCGCATAAATATATGTATGCATGCATGCATGCCGGTATGTGCAGTAAAAAAGTTTTTTAAAAATCTCATTTCTGAGAAATTGTATAAATAAACACTCATAAATGAAAACGTTCATAAATAAAAAAATATACAAACATTTATGTAGACGAGCATTAATAGGAATTAGCTAATTCATTACATATGAATATGTGATCGTAGGCAGAGCATTTTTTGTTGCTCATTTATGGCCGTAAAGAAAAATATAAAAATTTTTAAGTCTCATTTATGAGAAATATCATGTTGAAATTTCAATGCCCATAAATGAAAAATTCTGAACACTGGATTTTATTGATGCTTAGTTAGACTGGAAAAAAACGAAATTCAAGATATTTAAGCACAAAACACAAAAATGCTATTTAAAAAAAAGTTGAAATAAAATACGAACGAACTTTACTAAAAAACTGCATTTTTGCCATTGTTTTCTTTGCAATTGCACGAATGAAACTTTATTTGTTTGTACTCTTTGTCATTCAAAAAGTATTTGTTTTGGTTTTGCATTCAAAAATACTTTAAAAGTTTATATATTTGCATAAAACGTTTGCGAAACGTTTTGTTTGTTTTCGTACACTGGTTTTCACCAACATTTCATGATTTTATTTGTCATTTTGCTTCCAACACATTGTCCTGTAAAAACGATAATGTTTATTTGTATGAACGAATGACCGATTGATTACAAATGAAGAACGAATAGATGTTTGGTTGAAGAGACGCAATTGCTACTAAATACGTCATCATATGAAATGCATTTTAAGATTGTGTGAGTTTCACGTGATGTGTTTTGATTAAAATGTGATGAATTCCCCTGGGTGTGGAAATGGAGTACGATTTCATTGATAAACACGAACTTATTTATCTACGGACATACATTTGTATATAAGCAATTCCATTAAAATTTATTTTTGGTTGAAAGAAACAAATTCACTTCATGAATTCTAGAATCGCTTTTGTATTTTATTTAAAAGTTGATTTGAGCAAACCAAAAACGAAGTTCATAACATGCTTTCATTGAATTCATATCTGTTCATTGCAGACCAGCGAGCTTAATGCGATGAGCTTGCAGAGTTTTCATAGGAAAGTTTGAATAAGTATGAGTCAATTTCGAACATAATAACAATGAACTTGGGCGATTTCAAGTAATTTTATACACGAACACAAAAACTACAGATTTTTTCACATTACTTACGTTCATTTTAAGGTCTTCATTTCTTAAGGGGATTTCTAAACACGGCGCTCATTATTAGCGAAAGTTATTTATATTTGTCACGTTGTTTTTATTTTTTTCTGTTGTAATTATTCTATTTTGTTTTATTTTGTTAAATAAATATTATACATGGAGTGCTTATTGGATCTGTATCTCAGGGATCAATAAGGCCCTGCGAGGGGCGGTTTTTGTATGTTTTTATGTTGGTAGGGCTTTTCTGCTTTGCTTTTTAACTGTCTGACCATTCTAAGCAATAAAGATTGCAGGGCGGACTAAACTTTTAAAAAATTTTTCTTTAAAATTTTTACAAAAAACTTTCGATACAAACCATTTTCTATAAAATTAAAAAAAAAATTTCGTCAATATTTCTACAAATATTTTCGATAAAATATTTACAAAACATTTCTATAAAATTTTTGCAAAAAATTGTCTATAAAATTTTTCCAAAAAATGTCTATAAAATTTTACAAAAGAAATTCGATTAAATTTTTACAAAAGATTTTCGATAAAATTTTTGTAAAAATATTTTTCAAAAAAAATTTCAATAAAATTTTTAGAAAAACTTTTAATACAATTTTTGCAAATATTGTTTTCGATAAAATTTTTACTAAAAATTTCCGATAGAATGTTTACAAAAATTTTCGACAAAATTTCGATAAAATTTTTCAACAAATTTTTACAAAAAAAATTGTCTATATAGCATTTATATTATATTTCTAATAATTTGTAACATTGAAGTTGAAGAGTAAAAATCGAATTTATGTTTTTCTGAAATTGGGAAACATAACAGAGTAAGCGAATATTTAACATTACTTCGATGAAGGGTATATAAGATTCAGCATGGCCGAATATAGCACACTAACTTGTTTTCATTAAAACTGATAGTCTTTTCTTGCTGAAATGTTTTAAAACATCGTTATTCGAATAATTTGAGCTCTTTATTTTTATTCATCGCCAGGGATCGTTGTTCAAACATATTAATAAAACATGTTCTACCATCTCCACTAAACAAAATCAACGACCGGGATTTGTTTTTTAGGGTTCCGTACACAAAGTGTAAAAACGTAACCCTATTGTTTTCGCTACAATGTCTGTCCGTCTGTCAGCGCCTTTTATCTCTGGAACCGTAATAGGTAGACTCTTGAAATTTTCACAGATGATGTATAGCTGTTGCCGCTATAGCAACAAATACTAAAACTTATAGGGTATTCCAATAGAGAGGTGTTATTCACGAATATGTGCATATTTCTGTAGGTGGGTATACACTTGAAATTTACAAATAGTAATTAAAACTTAGTTCACTATATAAACAACTATAAAAAAATAAAACTAAAAATTAAAGGGTGTTCCGATAGTGGTGTCAATTGCATGTATAAGGCCTAAGTTTTGAACCATAATAGGTAGATGCTTGAAATTTTCACGGAATGTGTATAGCTGTGGCCGCTATAGTAGCAAATATTAAATTTTATAGGGTGTTCCGATAGAGAGGTGTTATTCACGAATATGTGCATATTTCGTGAACTGTAGGTGGGATACACTTGAAATTTACAACCAGTATTTAAAACTTAGTTCACTATATAAATAACTATAAAAAAATAAAACTAAAAATTAAAGGGTGTTCCGATAGTGGTGTGATTTGACTGTATAAGGCCTAAGTTTTGATCCATAATAGGTAAACTCTTGAAATTTTCACAGAAGGTATATAGCTGTTGCCGCTATAGCAACAAAAACTTATAGGGTGTTCCGATATAGATGTGTTATTCACGAATATGTATTTATATCTTGAACTGTAGGAGGCATACACTAAAAATTTACAAACAGTAATTAAAACTTAGTTCGCTTTATAAACAAGTCTAAAAAAATAAACCTAAAAATTAAAGGGTGCATAAGTTTTGAACCATAATAGGTAGACTCTTGAAATTTTCACAGAACGTGTATAGCAGCCGCTGTAACAACAAAGATTAAAACTTATAGGGTGTTCCGATAGAGAGGTGTTATTCAAGAATATGTTTTTATTTCTTAATCTGTAGGAGGCATACACTAAAAATTTACGAACTGTAATAAAAACGTAGTTCGCTTTATAAACAAGTCTAAAAAATAAACTAAAAATTAAAGGGTGTTCCGATAGTGGTGTTATTTGCATTTTTAAGGCCTAAGTTTTGAGCCATAATAGGTAGAATCTTGAAATTTTCACAGAAGGTGTATATCTGTGGCCGCTATAGCAACAAATATTAGAATTTATAGGGTGTTCCGATAGAGAGGTGTTATTCACAAATATGTGTTTATTTCTTGAACTGTAGGAGGCATACACTAAAAATTTACAAACAGTAATTAAAACTTAAAACTTAAAAATTAAAGGGTGTTCCGATAGTGGTGTGCTTTGTATGTGTAAGGCCTAAGTTTTGAATCATGATAGGTATACTCTTGAAAATTTTACCAAAAGTGTAGGGTGTTCCAAAAGTGACGTGTTATTTACGTTTATGTCTTTTTTTGAGCTGTAAGAGACAACCACTTACAATATGCAGACAGTAATTAAAACTATGTTTGTTTTATAAACAAGTATACGAAATTGAACTTATATATTAAAGGGTGTTCCAATAGTGACGTGATTTGCATGTATATAGCCTAAGTTTTGAATGAATAGGTGGAATCTTGAAATTTTTACAGGAGGTATATAACTGTGTCCACTATAACAAATAATAAAAATTAAAGGGTTTTCCGCCAGTGACGTGATTTGCATGTATAAAGCCTTATTTCTTGAACCGTAACAGGTAGATTCTTGAAGTTTTGTACAGATATAACAATTACTAAAAATTAAAGGGTGTTCCGACAGTGACATGTTTTTCACTTATAGTGACTTATTTTTTAATCGTAATAAGTAGACTCTTAATATATTTATAGAAAGGAAGTTGCCATGGCCACTATAATGAATAATAAAATTAAAGGGTGTTCCGACAGTGACATGATTTTATAAACCGTAATAGATACCCTCTTGAAATGTTTACAGTAGATGTGTTACTTCGGCCGCTATAACAAATACTTAAAATTGAAGTGTGTCCATTAGTAACGTGTTTTTCACGAATATTATCTTATTTTTGTAACCGCAATAGGTAGGCTTCTGATATTTTAATAGAAAGTGTATTACCATGGCCGCTATAAAATGAATTACATATTAAAATTTAAAGGGTGTTCTAATTATGATGCAATTTTAGCAAATATTACTTTAATTTTAAGATTTAAGGGTGTCCCATAAGATATAAAGAAATAAACAACTGGAATTTTTAAATTATACTGAACATAGTACGTAACCCTACGTGTGTGAGTCTAACTCGCACTTGACTAATTTATTTTAATTAAATATGAATATGAATTCTTCTCCGATGCCTACCCGTAAATTACTGCGAGTTTTGCATTGTCCAACTTTTTTTAACCACAAATTTGTTATATGAAGTTCTAAATTGTACATATGTTTGTATAAATAAGGATTCTTTTTTTTTCTTCAAAATTTACAATGAAGTACTAAATATTAAATTTTATTTCTATTTACATTTGTCAAGATCCTCTACAAGTTTGAAAGCTATAAATTTTTTGAAAATTTGCTTATTAATGGCCATAATTTTATTATAAACAATTTAGTGAGTCTTTTCATCGAGTTTTTTAAACAGACATTAAAGTGATTTATTTCACGTAAAAGTGTTCAAAAAAAGAAATATGAAAATAAATATTCTATAATAAATTATAAGTTTATTTTATAATAGTACGAGGTGTGTTTGGAAAATTCCTTCAGTTTTAAAATACATTTTCGCTTTTATTCTAATTGCTTACTTCTAAATTGTTTACTCTTAATTACGCAGGAAAGTCTTGGACCTTTATGTATGTATGTATGTATGTATGTATGTATGTATGTATGTATGTATGTACAGTGGTGCTCACGAATTTAAGACACGAAATTTTACTTACATTTTTACTTACATATTTGTGATATTTTTTACATCTTATCGAAAAAATTCTAGGTCTATGATATTTTTTCTAGGATCTTAGCAATGTTGTGAACAAAAATTAAAAATAATTTGGTTAAGAATTTTTATTTAGATATTTTATGAATTAACACAAATTTTATCCTGGTCATGAATTTAAGACATAGACAAAAAAATACTTAGTTCACTAATTTAAAGCTCAGCTTCATAAAAAAATTTTAGTATTTGGTGGGAAATCCTTTATTTTGGATCACGGCGGCAGATCTCCTGGGTAAACTTTCAACTAATGCCATACATCGTTGCTTTGGAATTGCATACCAAGCATTTTGGATTTCTTCCCACAAATCGTTTAAATTTTTTGGTTTCACTGCTCGTACATGTTCCTCAACATCATTCCACAAGTTCTCAATTGGATTGAGGTCCGGGGATTGAGGTGGCCACTTTAGAACAGAGACATTGTTTTCCTCTTAGCAACTCTTCACTAGACGTGAAGTGTGCTTAGGGTCATTATCATGCATAAATTTCCATAGTAGAGGCATGTTTTCTTCAGCGAATGGTATCATAACGTCTGTTAGTATGTTTTTGTAAAGTGCTGGTCCATTTTTTTTATTGATCTTGTGTATGGGACCTAGGCCATGCCAGGAAAATGATGCCCATACCATCACATTTCCACCACCATGCTTGACCGTTTTAATGGTGTACTTTGGATGATGCTCCAGGTTTGGAGAGCGCCATACGTACTGTTTTTCATTAGAGCTGAAGCGGCAAAACTTCGACTCGTCGCTCCAAAGTATATTTCTCCAAAATGTCATCGGTTTATTGAGGTGTTCTTTTGAAAACGCTAGTCGGGACTTAATATTTTTTTTCGACACAAGTGGTTTACGTTGTACAATACACCCACATAAGTTTTTCTCGTTCAGACGTCTTCTTATTGTACTACACGATATATCTATACCAAAATCCGACGCAATTTCATTTTTTATTTTACTTGAGCTCGTAAAAGGATTACTAGTAGCTACTTTATAAATTAAGCTATCCTCTCTGGGTGTAGTTTTTCGGGCTTTAGGTTTCTGCTTGACATTTTTGGTGGTACCATGTTGCTTGATGTGCTCCAGCGCATTGTAAATCTTGCATCTGGAACATTTAAGCAGCTTGGATATCTCCATTACGGTTTTTCCATCAGCTTTTAGTTGTTGGATCAGTTTTCGCTCGACATCGGAACTCCAAGTACCTCTGGCCATTTCTAACTAAATATTTCGATGTATTCCAACATAATATAAAATAAAACATTCGTTACTTACCGTTTTGCTGTAAGAATTACAAAAATATCACTTAAAAACCAGATATTTCTGAAATGTCTTAAATTCGTGGCCAGCTTCAAAAACACGTTTTCATAATAATATGATCAAAATAGCAACAAAATGTAAAAAGAACTAAAATAAAGTAACGGTACTTTTTCTTAACATTAAAGAGTATACAGAATAATAAACATTATCTAATTTGATATTACAGGGTTGTAAAAATTATCACAACTAAGTCAGTAATATGTCGTGTCTTAAATTCGTGGGCACCACTGTATGTATGTATGTATGTATGTATGTATGTATGTATGTATGTATGTATGTATGTATGTATGTATGTATGTATGTATGTATGTATGTATGTATGTATGTATGTATGTATGTATGTATGTATGTATGTATGTATGTATGTATTTGGTGGGAATAATATTGAGCTAGTCGAGTTTCTATACTTGCGACAGCAAATTTTCTCTTACAGATCTTTAAAAGATGCTTTAAATTTCCACTAAACAATTGTTTAGTAGAAAAACAAGAGTTGATTGTTTAAAAATTCTTAAACAAAGTTGGATCAGAAATCGTATACGGCACCTATGCCTATGTGTTCTGCGGAGAGTTAGGAAAAATCTTCCTGTTTATAAACACAGATAGCCATGGCATCAAGACAAATGTTTTTTTGACTGTCATCTGACATTATGACATTTAGCGCATGTAATATTTTTATGTTGTCAACAAATTTGCGCTATTTTTTATGTGACAATATTGTGTCATTTATTGAATAGTATAGGGGGAAACTACATTCATATGAACAACATAATATTCAATAATATGTTCCTTCCTATTGCTTTTTTAGGGTTCCCTACCCAAAGGGTAAAAACGTAACCCTATTGTGTTCGCTACAATGTCTGTCCGTCTGACCGTCTGTCCGTCTCTGGAACCGTAATATGTAGACTCTTGAAATTTTTTACAGATGTTGTATAGCTGTTGCCGCTACAGCAACAAATACTAGAACTTACAGGGTGTTCCGATAGAGAGGTGTTATTCACGAATATGGGCTTATTTCTTGACTGTAGGAGGTATACACTAAAAAGTTATAAACAGTAATTAAAACTTAGTTCGCTTTATAAAGAAGTCTAAAAGAATAAACCTATAAATTAAAGGGTGTTCCGATAATGGTGTGATTTGCATGTATCATGCCTAAGTTTTGAACCATAATATGTAGACGCTTGACATTTTCACTGAAGGTGTATAACTGTGGCCACTACAGCACTATACGTCATTATTATTATTTGTTATTTGTCTTTATGTCTTTATTTCTTGAACTATAGGAGGCAACCACTTAAAATTTGCAGACAGTAATTAACTCTATGTTCGCATTATAAACAAGTATATAAAATTAAACCTTAAAATTAAAGGGTGTTTCGATAGTGACGTGGTTTGCGTGTATATGGCCTAAGTTTTGAACCATAAGAGGTAGACACTTGAAATTTTCACAGAAGGTGTATTCCTATCGCCACTACAACAAATAGTAAAAATTAAAGGGTGTTCCGACAGAGAAGTGATTTGCATTTATATGGCCTAATTTTTGAAGTATAATAGGTAGACTCTTGAAGTTTTCATAGAAGGTGTATTAATATGGCCTTTATAACAAAAAGTAAAAATTAGAGGGTATTCCGATAGTGTCGTGATTTCCATGTATATAGCCTTATTTGTTTAACTATAATAGGTAGTTTCTTGAAATTTGTACAAAAGATATGTTGTCACCGCCACTTTGATAATTACTAAAAATAAAAGGGTGTTCCGACAGTGACATGTTTTTCACGTATATTGCCTAATTTTTTGAATCGTAATAGGTAGACTCTTGATATATTCATAGAAAGGGAATTGCCATGACCGCTATAACATGATTTGGCCGTATATGGCATTCTTTTTTGAACGGCAATTGGTGGACTCTTGAAATTATTACAGGAGAAGTGTTTTTACTTATTGTAACGGAGTAAATCCGTGACATAAATTGTTTATATATATTTGAATTTTATTATAATGGATGTAAATTATTAGCTTTTATTAATGAAATCATTTATCTCTCAATTACTCATTTATATTAGTATTGAGAATTCTCTTAAATTAGTTACTCATTGGTATATTTGTTATACTTCTCAGTATAACAGTTATGGTATATGGAAGAGAATGCAGCAACCGACTCTATTAGTATTTAGGTTCTCTAGACATACACTCACACTGATGATCACTGGTTTTAAGGTTGTGATAGGTTTATTATCAAAATGTACTACTAAGACAAGTTCAGTTGGGCTTTAGTTGTCATGGTATACGGACCGCTATTGCAAGTATGTAACAGCTTCGGTAGCAGCCGTACCCATACAATCATTGTTCAGCTCATTAGTAGTTGTGCACAGTAGCTGTGCACTGGTAATAACTGCCATAGATCCCAGACACAGTAGTAGTGAATAGGGCATCTATTGGTATGAAACAGCCATAGATCACAGTCACAGTAGTATTAGGGTACGGGGCATCTACTGGTTTGCAACAGCCATAGGTCCCAGACACATTGACATGTACTAATTCACTAACATTTTTCAAGATACCCAGCACTTTTGTATAATTTTGTCTTAAAAGCTAGAACTTAGGAAGGTTGGTTTTTGATTTTCAACGCGAACGGACGTCACCCGGCTTTTGGTGACACGTTGCTGCTTTTCATCCTATACATTCTAAAATAAAAGAAGTGAAATAACTATTTAATTTGTAATAAATTGAATTTAATTGAAAATTAAATTGGGTTTGAATAAAATTCCTGGCCTGGCTGAACTATCTGAAAGCATCGTTATATTATATTGCTCCTGATATTTTTATAAAAATTCCTTAAATAATTAAAAATAAAAGGGTGCCCCATAAGACGTGAAAAAATAATAACTTGTATTTTTAATGTTATACTGAACATAGTACGGAACCCTACGTGTGTGCGTCTGACTCTCACTTGACTAATTTATTTATATTTTTATTTATTGCATCTTTAATTTCTCTTCCTTACGTTGTTAAAACTAAACAAGAGTTTGTTTATTGATTGAAAAGTAAAATATTGCGCATTACAAAATCAAATTGGCAAAAATCAATTTCTGTTAAATTTTTTTAAAAACTTTAAGTGCGCACCCAACATTATCGATGTTAAGAAAAATATATTTTTGAAATTGGTCTCATGCTAAAAGCCACAAAAAGGACATTAAAATCCAAATTACCGCCATACACGCTTAAAAGCCAACTAACACTTTGCCACATTCATACATTTACAGATGCCAATACACACACACACACCCTCATTGCTACATAGACAACATTTACAACATTTTATTAACACTTATACACGTTTATTGGCGGCGAGACTTGAAACATTATAAAATTGCGTACTTTCAGTTCAGTTCATGGTTAAATGAAGACAACCTGGTCAAAAATAATTTTTGGAAAATAAAATGTTTCAGCTTAGCGGGAGAGCTGTTCAACTGTGGCACAGAGATAAACAGATATCAAAATTAAAACATAAATAAGATGTTTTTATTTTGGGAGCACAACTATAAAAAATATATTTTGTGTTGAAAAGAAATTGCTTTAAACAAATAAATGTTTTTGGTGAAAAGCTAAAATAAGATTTTTATTTAAACAATCACAAACAGATGTTTAATTAATTGAAAACATATTTGCTTAAGGAAACATTTAAAGAAAATTGATCAAATAAAGCTGTTGTGGGAGACAGATTTTATGGACTTTATTGTGCATTGAAGTCTGCTTTGTTTGTCAGACGATGTCATAAATAAAGTTGCAAAATATTCTGGACTTTTCATTTATCTTCAATGGCTGCTGTCATCGTTATTTTGGTTATTTTTCGTTTTACTTGTTGTTATTGTTTTGCTGAATTTAACTATAAAAATTGGTTAAAATAACAATTTCTGCTTGTAGGCTTAAAGAAAAATTTGCGATCATTGTACTTTTACTAATAATTCTCTCGTAAGTTGTTTGTATATGCTCGTGTGTCTGTGTGCGATTTTGTTTCACAAGAATTTTACACATTGTTCACGCCATAGAACCAATTTAAGTTTAAAAGTACAAACAAATTCATTGATGTGTTGCTAAAGATTAAATTGTTAAATCTTGCAAAAAACAAAAACAAGAAAAGAAAACGACAGCAATATACTTAAAGGGTGTCTCCTTAGGAGCGTTTTAAATAAGAACGTTTTTGCCTTATGGAAAATAGAGTTTTACAGTTCATGAACGGCCTAGTTGAGTTGAACTAATGGCTCAATTCGCCTAAGTGAGCTAATCAAAACACTGAGCTTATATCAGCTCTTCAGTTTAATTCATCTCATTAGTTTATTTCATTTCAGCTCAGTAGTTCATATTTCTTCTATATACAGAGTTTGACAGTGAGAGTAGCCACAAAATTTTTTTTGTTGTAGAATCGCGGTAACTAGTAGATATGCCACAATCAAAATCTATATACGTATAAAGTTAAACTGTAACAAGACCATTTCTGTATATCAAATATTTTTTGAAAATTTTATTGCTGGTACAGATATTAAGCGAAATGGAATACAAAACAGCATTTTTTGGAATTTTTGTCTGTTTGTGTTCGGATCACGTTCAAACTACTGGATTAATTTTAGTAAAATTTTTTGAGAAGGCACCTCAGAGTCTCGGTTCAAATATAGCATACTTTTCCGCATATAGCATATAAAGGAACAAGTACCTTCCAAAAGAAAATAGAGCAAATGTAGTGAAAGTGTTCAAATTTACCTATTTAATGGTACTGCAAACTTGGCAGCACCTTTTATTTTTGAAAGCGAAAATGTTTAACACTATTTACAGAACTATACAATAATTTTAGAATTTCGTAGAAATTTTATTATTTTTTATAAAGCCCGTGCTCCTGAGTAATTACCCAAGTAACTACATAAACCACAACTGAAGCACTTTTAAAGTAAGAGTATTTAAACTTTCAAAGCAAATTCGAACAAAATATTATCAGGACGCTCACGCCGTGGCGGGTACTACTAATTTATTATAAAAGTTTTATTCCGACACCTTTTGATTGATAATGCTTAAACGATTTCAGGAGTCTATCGAAATTATCTTAGAAATGATGGTAGAAAAATCTAATATTTTTAGGGTTCCGTACTCAAAGGATAAAAACAAGGGTTCAGAATTTTCATTTATGAGCGTTGAATTTTCAACATTTATGATATTTCTCATAAAGGAGATTTCTAAAATCTTATATTTTTTCCACGGTCATAAATTTTTTTTCTTCTAAATTTTTATTTATTGTATCTTCAATTGAACTATCAATAATTACTCATATCTTAAGTCTAAAAATATAAATATACTTGTTAAGTCCAACCAGTGCTGGACGGTTACTGTAATTTGCGGATTATCTGATGTACGGATGAGAGAAGCAGTGTCCCTCCTTCTTAGTCGAATGTAACCAGGTTGATTTAGTATGTTACGGCCCAGTGGTTTCGGATAAGTTTCAAGTTTCTTTAAATATCTTATGGCAAGTTTCGCTATTTCTGCTTTAACTGATGGCACGTTTTGATCTTTATGAATGTTCGAGTTTTTTATATACCAAGGAGCAGATGTAATTATACGAAGAATCTTATTTTGGCGCCTTTGGATTTTATCTACGTTGCTAGCTGAGGCAGTGCCCCATAATTGAATGCCATAACACCATATTGGTTTCAGAATTGACATGTATAATAAAAGTTTGCAATCTAAAGCTAGAGTAGAATTTCTGCCAATAAGGCAGTTTAGTTGGATTGCTTTCAACTTCATTTGTGTTAACTTATCAAATATCGCCAAGATATTTGACGTCTGAAAGCTGAGGTATCATTTGGTTATTTATCCGAATAGGGGGGCAAGATTCTCTACGCAGTGTAAAAGTTATGTGAGTACATTTTTGTTCATTAACTTTTATTATCCATTTCTTCAACCATTTTTCTAAATTGGATATGTGGTCTTGTAAATATCGTGATGCTACTTCGGGTCTTTCGTGAATGCTTAAAAAAGCAGTGTCGTCAGCAAATGTCGATGTGTGGACTCGGTTACTAGTTGGCATGTCTGAAGTATACAATGAGTATAAATATGGCCCCAATATACTACCTTGGTGAACTCCGGCTACGATTGGCTGGGGTGAGCTCAAAAAATCTCCTTCTTCACAATAAATTTTCGTTCGGTTAAATAACTATCTAGCAGCTTATATAGGTTTAAGGGAAAATTCAGTTCATAATGAACAATAAAAAATGTTCTGCATACGATCACACATGAATGATTTTCATGTTTGTTTTTTTTAGCATAAACACATGAACTGTGAAATACGAAGAATATCCGTATTATTCATATGTGAGAAGTAATGAATTAGCTCATTCTCATTAATGCTCTTTTACACTAATCTTTTTAGGGTTCCGTACACAAAGTGTAAAAACGTAACCCTATTGTTTTCGCTACAATGTCTGTCCGTCTGTCCGTCTGTCAGCGCCTTTTATCTCTGGAACCGTAATAGGTAGACTCTTGAAATTTTCACAGATGGTGTATAGTTGTTGCCGCTATAGCAACAAATACTAAAACTTATAGGGTGTTCCAATAGAGAGGTGTTATTTACGAAAATGTGTTTATTTCTTGAACTGTACGAGGGATACACTTGAAATTTACAAACAGTTATTAAAACTTAGTTCACTATATAAACAAGTATAAAAAAATAAAAATAAAAATTAAAGGGTGTTCCGATAGTGGTGTGGAATGTATGTATAAGGCATAAGTTTTGAACCATAATAGGTAGACTCTTGAAATTTTCACAGAAGGTGTATAGCAATGGCCGCTATAACAACAAAAATTAAAACGTATAGGGTGTTCCGATAGAGAGGTGTTATTCACGAATATGTGTTTATTTCTTGAACTGTAGGAGGCATACACTAAAAATTTACAAACTGTAATAAAAACGTAGTTCGCCTTATATACAAGTCTAAAAAATAAACCTAAAAATTAAAAGGTGTTCCGATAGAGATGTTATTTTGATTTATAAGGCCTAAGTTTTGAATCATAATAGGTAGAATCTTGAAATTTTTTCAGAAGGTGTATAATTTTGGCCCCTATAGCAACAAATAATAAAATTTATAGGGTGTTCCGATAGAGAGGTGTTATTCACGAATATGTGCTTATTTCTTGAACTGTAGGAGGAATTCACTAATAATATGAAAGCACTAAATTAAAATTAGTTCGCTATATAAACAAGTCTGAAAAAAATAAACCTAAAAATTAAAGGGTGTTCCGATAGTGGAGTGATTTGCATGTATAAGGTCTATGTTTTGAACCATAATAGGTAGACTCTTGAAAATTTTACCAAAGGTGTATAACTATGGCCGTTATAGCAAAAAATATTAAAACTTATAGGGTAGAGAGGTGTTATTTACGAATATGTGTTTATTTCTTACAAACAGTATTTAAAACTTAGTTCGCTTTATAAACAAGTCTAAAAAAATAAACCTAAAAATTAAAGGGTTTTCCGATAGTGGTGTGCTTTGTATGTGCAAGGCCTAAGTTTTGAACCATAATAGGTAGATTCTTGAAAATTTTACCAAAAATGTGTAACTGCGGCCACAATAGCAAAAAATACTAAAACATGGGGTGTTCCAAAAGTGACGTGTTATTTAGGTTTATGTCTTTTTTTGAGCTGTAAGAGGAAACCACTTACAATTTGCAGACTGTAATTAAAACTATGTTTGTTTTATAAACAAGTATACAAAATTGAACTTAAATATTAAAGGAGGTGTATAACTATGTCCACTATAACAAATAATAAAAATTAAAGGGTTTTCCGCCAGTGACGTGATTTGCATGTATAAAGCCTTATTTCTTGAACCGTAACAGGTAGAATCTTGAAATTTTGTACAGAAGATGTGTTGCCACGGCCGATATGACAATTACTAAAAATTAAAGGGTGTTCCGACAGTGACATGTTTTTCACTTATAGTGACTTATTTTTTAATCGCAATAAGTAGACTCTTAATATATTTATAGAAAGGAAGTTGCCATGGCCACTATAATGAATAATAAAATTAAAGGGTGTTCCGACAGTGACATGATTTTATAAACCGTAATAGATACCCTCTTGAAATTTTTGTAACCGCAATAGGTAGGCTTCTGATATTTTATATTTTAATTTTATATTTTAATATATATTTTAATAGAAAGTGTTTTACCATGGCCGCTATAAAATGAATTACATATTAAAATTTAAAGGGTGTTCTAATTATGATGCAATTTTCGCAAATATTACTTTAATTTTAAGATTTAAGGGTGTCCCATAAGACATAAAGAAATAAACAACTGGAATTTTTAAATTATACTGAACATAGTACGGAACCCTACGTGTGTGAGTCTAACTCGCACTTGACTAATTTATTTTCATTTCTTTTTTTTTTATTTATGAAATTTCTCATAAATGAGATTTCTAAAACCCTATGCGAATGGGTAATACAAACATTTTTCTACGGTATTTTCATTTATGAAAATAAAATTAACAAAATAGTAAATTCTTATATATATATATATATTTATAAATATATATATATATATATATATATATATATATATATATATATATATATATATATATAAATAAATCATCTCACCCATAAATGAACAACTCAAAATACTTTCTAGTCTCTCACACATCACATTACGGTATGAAAAGAAGCAGAAAAAACTAAAATACATACTCATACATGATAGAGCAGTGAGCGAGTATTTCGGCACTCTGGTAAAAACGTAACCCTAAGGTTTTCGCAGACATTGCTGTCCGTCTATCAGCGCCATCTAGACTCTAGAATCGTAATAGCTATAGTCTTTAAATATTCACAGAAGGTGTTTTGCTGCTGCGGCTATAAAAAAATACTAAAAAATAAAGGGTCTTCCGATAGTGACGTGATTTTAACGTATATGTCCTTATAAACTAAGGTTCAAATTCGCATCAATTTTAAACTGTTGCCCATTTGATCAGAATATTTTATGAAAATGTAATGATATAAGCTTCCGCTACCAACGAAATTAGAAAACTTGGATGACAATGAGTCTCTAGCCACGATTATTCCAAGAAAATCAAACTTATCGAGCAAGTACATGTATGTTTCATGGTTGCTGTTGTCATTGAGGGTCATGCCCTTGATGTTTGGCGAAGCCAAATGTCGTGATTCGTTTAGAATCACGATCGTTTAGATTTTGTTTAACCAAATAAATACACTTTAAAATCTTTGTGTATGTTTTAACTTTTAATGTATCAGGGAGGGATTGTGATCATTTGTATAATCTTTTTTTAGCGTCTTTGAATTTTTCTCATGTTTGCAGCTGAAATAGAGCTCCATAACTGAATTCCATAACACCATTTTATTTTTAGGATCTAGTTGTAAAGCAGAAGCTTGTAATCCCAACTTAGGGTTGAGTTTCTGCCAATAAGTCATTTTAGTTGTGCTGCTTTCTATTTCATAGATTAGAACGAGATCGGCTAATTCAGGTGTAGTTTGGGTGTACTGGATCGATACACAGATTCCGATAAATAAGTAGTTCGAGTGTTACTGCTACTCAGAGTCGGGTAATAAGTCTTTTCAGGATCACTTAACCTAGATTCGTAAATAAGTGCAATGTTGATTAAAGCTAAACTCTGCAATACTACCATGGTATCCTAAACAGTCGGTCGAAATACCTATGTGGGAACAGTCAGATCTGCCGCTGGGGAAACAGTCAGCTGAAGTCGCTGTGTAACAGTCAACAACGTTGTGAGAATTTATTATATCCAACCGAAGTCAGATATATTTATGTATATATATATATTAAAATTTACCAAGATAAACCAATCGACTAACCACCGTTATTCGACCAAGGTCTCAAAAATGGTTGGCACAATCCACGTTGTGCTTTAGACTTGGCGTTATTTTTCACTCTTGATTGAAAACTTTTTTTTTTTGATTCCAAATATAAAAAAAAACTCGGTAAAAAAGATTTGAGTATAATGAGGAGTTCATCTCTAATTTAAAAATACTTTCGAGACCTTTTGAAAACTTAGAGAATCGTGATTAAAAATTAAAAAATCGACCCCATTTTTAATCTAAAAATTGGTAGACGAAGTTTTTAAAAATAGTTAATCAGAGATGCACAGAAGAATTTGTTTGCTCCAATTAATGGGTTTAATTAGTTTTATATTAAAATTCAATTAACTTTTTAATTGATTTAAATATATATTTGTTTAAAACTAAACAAAAAAATTTCCTAATTAATATAATAATTACATATTTGAAATTTTTATCTGAAACCAATTAAAACCTTTAATTTGTGAAAATATATTTTTCTGTGTGTTATTGGGTTTCCCTATATCGTCGAACACCAATACAAGTATACGTACATGTGTTTTCAGTAGAATTACGTCTATTGAGAAGCAAAGAGTATGAGAGACACGAACACTCGCCACACATGAGTCGCTTACACTTCATCTATTTTTCTTTTCTTGTCATTAAATTTTTGGCAGTTAGTTTTTCTTCGTTTAGTCTTTAAGTTTAAATGGTTTGGCTGTTATTTTCCTTTAAAATTTATATATATTTTCGAGGGTAAAGAATTTTGTTGCATAGAATGTTTATTAATGCCAGTTTTTTAGCTCATTGCCTCTGTCATTTGAAGTGTATGTGTAATAAATGTGGCCAATATGCCTTGATATATGTTCTCACGGTTAATATTTTCTTAAGCATTTATTGATTAATGACATTTACACGTACAACATGTTTCGCTAGCTTGTCGAGGCTTAATCGCTAATTGCTTCACATCAGACTGCGGTATGTTTGAAACACAATATTTCTGTTGTTGTCATTATTTTCATCGTATTTGTCGTCATTGTTATCGCTTGTTTTCATTGTAAAGATTAATGACGAGGAAAAGCGTTTAAACAGGATTTTCAAGTACTTACAAAAGTGACACCAAAATATGATTCACATGTACACACATACACCCACGCTCACAAAGTTGAAAATTGGTAAAAAGTATAAAAGAGAAAAGCGTTGAACTTTCGTCTTTACAGTGGATACATTGCACTGATTCGTTTATGCCCTTCTTAGACACATAATTGCTGCACAATTTTCAAGTTTTGTTAATGTGTTGGAACAGGTGTTGGTGAGTTGAAATTGAGGGGGAAGTGTACTTTTTTAATTTTTCAAAATGGAATAGTTATTTTCACATTGAGAACATTTATTTCAAAGAATAACGAGCCCATAATCAGTAAAGTGATAAAAACTCAAGAAAACTCAAATCTAATGAAAAAAACAGTAAGAGTGCTATATTCGGCCGTGCCGAATCTTCTATACCCTTCTCCACGGTGATTTTTTATACAGAAATGTACAGCATTATCCATATTGTTGACTCTTTAGATAAATTAAAACAAGTCGCATGAGAAAAAAGTCCTTATTCATGCTTTAATGAAATAGAAGACAGCGGCGACGCAGCTAAATGAAAACAAGTTCCGTTGACTAAAATTGTCGCCGTGTAGTCAGCTACTTAATGATATTGAAGACGACAGAAACATTTTTGTTGCTTTTATAAAATTAAATATCTTTTTCAAAAAATAATATATATTTCCTCAAAATTTTTTTTGGCCAAAGCTTTCGTTTTTAGCCTAAATTGACTGCAGCCACAATGGTGGTAGTGTCGCCATGTAGCTTTGCTGGCTTCAAAATAATCGTTTACCTATAAACGTGTGTGTTTTACTTTTGACAGTTTGTAGTGGGTATCCTGTGTTGTCTATGTGTTTAATGCATCTAGATTTTAAAACAGAGATCTCATCTATTTAAGAATCATACGCATTTAAAAAATATATGTTACTCTATATACATACATATATACATACATATATTCGTATTATTAAAAATATTTTATGTTACACTTACAATTTTCATTTTCATAGAAATATTGAATTTTTTATTTTTTTAATTTTGATAATGATATCCGATGGATATCGAAATATTGAAAAAATAATAAAAACCTTTATGACAAATAAACTGGCCTGAAGCTTGACTGTCTTCTTTAAATTTATTAAGATTTAAATAAGGCCGAAGGAAAATAATCCTTATTATTCCGAAAATCGTTTGTAAAAATTTGTGTAAACATTTTTTTAAAAATATTTTGTTGGAACAATTTTTGTAAAATTTGAATGGTCAGACTAAAGCAAACAAAAAAATCCTTAAAAAAAACTGATAAAAAAGGAGGAAAAGATTTCAAATTATTTATAAAAAAATAAATATAATATAAAAGTATTTCGTAGATATGATTGAAAAAATTGACGAGTAATGCTTTAAACACGAAGACAACAGCGTCTATCCGCTAATGCCGTTGACTACAATCGTCGCCTTGTAGTCAGCTCCTTAATTACATTGAAGACGATAGCTACATCAAAACAAAATATTGTTGTAGAAATACATATTTTACTTTTATAAAATAAAATAACTTAGAAAAATACTTATAACATGTCAAAACAAAAATATATACATACATGTGCATACGTAATTATGTATTTGCTCAAAACCTTTCGACTGTAAATGAATTTGTAATTTATAATTTTATGATTTTATGATTTTCTCTTCTGTTAAATAAAATAAAATAAAATTGTCGCATGCAAAAATAGAAGTTAGCCTAAGTTGGCTACAGCCACAACGATGGTCGTGTGGTTATGTAACTTTTATGGTGTTAAAATAATCGTCTTTCTATAAATGTGTGCCAGAGGCAGAAATTATGTTTGATAATTCCTTCGTCTTTTTCCTTATGCTAATATCTTCTGCCAGAGTCATATGCATACCTCGCATATTATTAACCATGTTCCCCCGTAGTCAATCTAATTTGGCGAATGCTGTTTCACTGTATACAAGAGTACCTATTTTTATAAGAGTGTATAGCTTCTCTCCACTCAATCTGATCTATCCAGCCTCCTAGCAGAGACAAGATCTAATTAGCAAACACTCCGTTAGGGCAAGCAATACCCTTTTCTTATTTTTGGCTTGGGTCTTATGCCATTTTTGTTGAGACTTCATTTTCACTCGGCAGTCTATTAAAGTATTAGCTTGCGTTTGTGGTCCCATCAAAATAACAAATTTCTAGGCTGTTGCAGTTTATCGGTTTTATCTTAAGGCTTTTACTTTAGAAAATTCGAATCGCTATTTTTTCCATCCCATCAGTTTCCCATGCATCTACCATTTACCTTCATTAATTGTTTGGCAAATTTCATTTAAATAAATGTCATACGTCATAAGATTACCGCACATTATTTAGTGGACTAGTCTACACCGCTTGTGTTAACTTAATACGTTTTTCATTGCAGGCTTAAATTATTAAGCCAAAGATAAAATTCTAGAAAGTTCGAGACATTAAAACTAAATTACCAAAGTATTTAACTTTAAGATTAATTTGCTGGTTTCATTACAGACAAAATGGCCAACAAATGGAAAAATATCTGGCTGTAGATTTGTTAAAAATTTCATTGGTGCTTTGTTTTTGTTGGGAAAATTTCCAAAAAAAAAAAAAAAAAAAAAATTGTTGGTTTGAATGGCTGGCTGTTAACGTTTTAAATTCATTCACTTGAGGTCAATCACTTGTATTCTAAACGAAGATGTATCTGTATGTGTCTGTGGCTGTGTGTGTATTTATTTTGGTAAATTTAGGTGACACATTATTAATCCTTAAGTTATTACCAAAAAATCCCTCTTCGTTAACAAAGAAAAATAAATTAATTGCAAATAATATAAAGAGATTTGAGAGGGGTATATGCGTGTGTGTGGGTATGTATGTGAGTATTTTTTATGCATACCGCAGTCAACAGCCACATGAACAGCAGCCAATATACGAGTGAATAAAAAATAGGCATAATAAAATCTTAAAATATCCTTTATTTACCTTTTAAATGTCTAAGCTTATTTTAACTTTCCTGTCTTCTAGTTTGATGTAGCTTTTGCACGTTCACAGTAATAACCCTAAAGGAAAGGGAGCTGCCACTAAACAGTTCGCATTACTGGTTTCTGAGTGATCAATTCTTGTTCCAGTTCTAACACTGGCCTCTGTTTTTTTCCTAGGGAGAGTCATTTGAGGGTTGCATGAAAAAAAGTTCATTTATTATCTCTGACTACTAATAGGGTGGAAAGAATATTTTTTACAAATTACAAATTACGTAATTAATTTTAATAATTGGATTTAAAAATTTAATTTAGACCTAGCAGAATGCAATTAATTTTCTAGATCGCTAAATCCTTTTTTTAGATGTTTAGTTGGCTTTAATCAGCCAAACTCAGATAATATAATACGAGAAATTTTATTCCAATCATCCATCGTTAGTTGGTTAGAATGAAGTTTTCCAAGAACTATTGAGAAGTTAGAGAAAAAAAACGAACTTATAAAAAAATATGTTTCTCTATCTCTTCCTCAGCTCTCGTTGTTTATTTTCGCTTACAAAAATAGAAATTGGCCTAAGTTGGGTAAAGCAACAACAGTGGTCGTAAAGCCATGTAACTATGATGACATCTAAACAATCGTCTTCATATTGTTACGTTTCTACTTTACGTTGGGTTTTTTTAATTGCAAAATAAATTACATATACACAAACATTCTCTTAAAAACACGACAACTAAACTCTTAGACGTTTAAAATAATACAGTCATGCCGCTCCGAACCAGGAATTCTATTTTTAGGCGAGCAAAAACGACTAGAATGTTTTGTACTAGAAAGATCTGACAGGTTCCTTTTAGGGACTGCATCCGTAATAGGTATACTCTTGAAATTTTCACAGAATATGTATAACCGTTGCCGCTATAGCAACAAATACTACACACAGAAAAAACAGTGTCTAAATACCTAATAAAATAGAACAAAATTTATAAGATATCTCTATGTTTTTTTTTTTCAAGAAGAAACTCTTATTATTTTAATAAGGCAAGCCTTTTTGAAAAAATTTAGGAGAAAACTTAGAGTTTTTATTGGGTATTCTACTTGTTTTTTTTCAAAAAGGTTTCCTTCTTGATTTTATTAGGGAGTCTTGTTTTTTTATAAAAACAAAAAAAAAAGTTAACAAAATATGTTTAAAATAAAAAAAAATGAAAACGTATACATACATATATAGCTTTTTTGGCATCTCTTTTGAAATTTTTTGCTAATCCTTTTTCTTTCTACCCTTTCTTGTTGTGGTGGCGGATGATGCCTGACATTTTATTTTATTTTACCTTCATATTATCCTCTATTTTTCCAGGGGGTGGGAAGGTCAGCGGAGCTTCTTCTGATGGATTATTGTCTACAGGGGGTTGCAGCCACTAAGTTTCTTTTCTAAAACCCGAAAACAGACAATTTGAATATTTTTTCGTCCTCTGCCAGGGATCGAACTTGGTGTGCTTTGTTTTGTAGGCACGCACGTAACCACTTCACCAGATGTATATTATATATTTTATGTTTTAACAGACATATATTTATATAAACGAAATAACAAGAAAGCTAATATAATCAAGAAAATATCCTTATTAAAAAATTAAAAAGATGATTTACACATGATCATATAGGAACCTAATGAAATCAATCAGAAAAACCTTTTTGAAAAAATCAATAATGTAGCCTAATGAAATCAATCAGAAATCCATTTGTTATACAAATCATAAGAAAACCTAATGGAATCAACCTAATTATTGATAAAATTAAAAAAGATTTACCAGATGAAAATAATAAGGAATCCCTTTAAAAATATCTTATTTTCTTTCTGCTGGCATACCCTTTAGTCTAAAAACATTTCATAAAGAAAATCTATATGATTCTATTAGGCATTTTTGGCTCTGTGTAGTTTTAGTATTTGTGTAGGGTGTTCCGATAGAGACGTGTTCTTCAAAAAGGGTGTTACGACAGAGAGATGTAAGAAGATGTAAGATTTGTAAGTAAATAATTTTAAAGGGTGTTCCAATAGTGATTAAATTTTCGCGAATATCGCTTTGATTTTAAAATTAAATGATCCCTATAAGACATGAAAAATTTAACAACTTGAATTTTTAAAGTTGTACTAAACATAGGACGGAACCCTACGTATGTGAGTCTAATAGGCTTTTTACACTGATCAATATCTAACATCTACCATCAATTTGCGAATATATTGACATTTTTCCATAAGAAATACACAGGCCTAAAATTCAACATCTTTCAACATCTTTATAATATCTTTATATCTCAGTTTGTTCCATTTTATATCTTTCGATTATTTGAGTGTCATCACTAGAAAAATGGCAATAAACTAGATTAATTTAGTGGCATCACTGAAAAAATGTCATTTATGTGGGAAAAAATATAAACCAATATTTGTTTAAAAATTTTTTTTTACATCATCTTTCTCTAAAATTGCTTTCAATAACTTTTATACTCTACATTAATACTTGGGTTTGTTCTAGCAACACAACAATTATTCCAACTAAAAATATTTGTTGTTAACCCACATTTTTATATTTTTATTTAGCTAAAAGCGTCTTTGCTTTTAATTTTTCGACAGTTGAGGTGATGGTAGATGTTAGATGTAAGAAGATGTTGCAAATGTAAACAGATTTTCACATTTTCAACATCGTCCAGACGTTTCACTAAGATGTTGCTCAGTGTAAAAAGTCTATAACTCGAACTTGACTAATTTATTTCTAGAAAGATCGTCAACAACTAGTAAATGCTTAGCGATGTTCTTTGTTGATTGTTTCTTTCATTCACAGTACAGTAATCGAAATGAAATCAAAAGCAGCAATTTTTAGAAATTTTGTGTGTAAAAAACGTAAAAACTACTATGTGAAGTTTAATAAAATTTTGTCACAAGGTACATTAGTATCTCGGCTCAATAGGATACTTTTTGTTCGCAAAAATGTCTCATTTCGAAGAGAAAATAGAGAGAAAGTAGTGAAAGTGCGCAATTTTACCTATTCAATGGTATTGCAAATTTGGCAGCACCTTTTATTTTTGAAAACAGAAAACTTTAAACAGAACTCTACAATAATTTTATATAAATTTTAGAATTTTATATAAATCCTATGAGTAATTACCCAGAGAGGGGTACAGCTGTATAAAGAAAATACAGAAGCCATAACTGAAGCACTGTAAAACTATGAGTTTTTAAATTTGGTGTGGACTTTTTTGTCAGGAAGCCTATGACACACAGTGAGACAACGCCGACATTAAATACAAGGAGTCATTGTAGAGCTCTGAAATTTTGCACAGGTTATTTTTGAGACAATTCCAGTTAAAAAAAAATTAAGAAAATTCGCCCACTTTTACGCCCACCTCCCATACAATCGAAATTTGTAAAATACCGTATTGTCCGTAATACTTTAGGTATAACTTTCAATTTTGGTATACTTGAATGTTAATTGTTACAACCATTATCGGAAAAAAGTTTTGAACTTTGGCCCATTTTTAAAACCCACCACCCATACAACCACAACATAAAAAGTGCCATATTTTCAAAAATATTTTAGGTACAACCTTCAAATTTGATATTACTGTAATTTATATCATTTAAAATGTTTCATGAAAAAATTACAATAACACGCCCACTATTACGCCCACCTCCCATTAAAATGCAATAAAAAAGAACAATTTTTTTTCATTCTATCAAACTTCATCATGGTATTCTAATTTTTTCAATTTCATTCTCATTCTAAATGAATTAATATAAGGATCTGATGATATTTGCAAATAGTGCATTACATCTTCATTCATAGAAATACGTGAATTTTTACGAGAATGTAATAGCCTACAGTTTCTATACTCCTTATTCATTGCTTCTTGCGCTTCTTCGGATAACATTTCTGTAGCAGAAAAAAAGTTAATATTAAATAAAATTTAAAAAAATACTTTCAAAAATAAAAATTGCAAAAAACCTATTGGCAATATAGCCAATCAGATACCATTTTGCTGCCGTGAATGAGAACTTTATGGACAGTGATAGGCATGCAATACCAGCCATAAAGCTCTACATACAATTTTGCAGTGTCCATTCAATACGTATGGAATTTACCAACATCTATCTTTTTACTAGTATTTATAGTATTGAATATAATTTTAAAGCGATGGAATTTCAGGGAATTGTTACTCATATATCTGTTAATATACTGTGAAAATTTCATCAAAATTGGACGACACACCAAAACCATTTTTTACCGCGGTTACTATAGGGCTGTCTCACTGTGTGGCATGGCGGGCACAGCTAGTTCTATAAAAAAATATTTTGAATTAGCTGATTACTTTCAATCCAAGGCAAGAGTTATTTCTATTTACTTATATTTTGTAGACGAAGCGCTCGATTGTGTTACAGAAACAGCACTAATAAATTTTTCTGTAAAATTTTTAATATCTAAAAAAAAATATTGCAAATACGTAATTTTTCACAAAAACAAAAACTGTTGTTTTACTCTTCTTTCTTTCAATAATTTTTTTATTACTTTTTAGTTAGCACGACCTTGCTAACAAACGCAATACGTTTTGGGATAATTTCCAAATAATAAATAAAAAAATTTAAAAAAGTTCATGTGATTTTTTTTACGACACCATAATTTTGCTAATTATTGATTTTTCGTTTAAAAACAATTATTCTAAACGATTACATATTTTAAATTTTAAATTCAACTTCATAAATTTTAATATAAAACTGTCAATTGCGGCCTTAAACATAGTCGTAACGTTGTCTGCGGAGCTATCGGTTTCCAAGGGGCTACCGGTTACTACGAGGCTATCGGTTACTTTGAGGCTAATGATTTCCCTGGAGCTACCGATTACCAAAGGGCTTCCGGTTCACGTGGTACTAGCCCTTTGGCTCTTCCAGTTGCTGACTCCGTACAAGCCTTAAGTCCTAGTTAGCCGACCGTTACTTTAATGGAACGTGACATTAAAATTGTTGTTTTTTGAGGCTTTTGCTTTCGTTTGTGCTTCGTTTATCAATGACTCGTTCAAATGTAAGCTGAACTATTTTTATTAGATTGGCTTACATCACTGTCGAAATTTAAAGTTTTTCAGAAACCTTTTTTAAATCCGTGGTGCTCCTTATTTCATTTTGTAAGGAGGACTTTCCTTCATATTTTGGTTTTGCAAAACGTAAAATCTTATTTACCTTCTCGATATTGTTATCGACTAATTTTTACAAATAAAATTCTTTTTTGTATGTAAAGAAACGTATTGCTTGATTTGGGATGTTCTTGTATTTGAAAAAAAGAATAATTTGGGAGTGAACCACAAAATTCCCATTTAGAAATATCTCGTTGTTATTTGTTGTAATCAATTACCCATAAAAAGGTCATGTCATTTTCTCCGTGACATTAAACAAACCAATTTCCACGTTTTGTTTTTTGGTTTGTCACTGCTCACTGCTGGTATGAATCGAAAATATGTTTTACAAGTAATCAATTCATGAAGAATGTGTAAAAAACAAACCGAGTATTTATGTGTGTTTATTATATGTGTAGGTGCGTCTGTGTGTGTTTATTATAAGAGCTCTGATTGGGAACTGTAAGCTACCAAATAAGGGCGGTTCCAAAATACCATAAAATAGTAATATTTTATATTATATTATAGTTAATATTTTACTCATAATAGTTTAACTTATAATAGTTAATATTTTACGGCACTTAAATTATTATCATCGAAATTTATAATTTATAATTTTCAGTAAATAAAATTATCTACTTTATTCCGTTTGAATTCATATTTGTATGTGTTGAAGGAGTTTATCTCTTTAAAATGCCCTTAAAGAAAGCTTCCAAAATAATGAGTTAAAGTAAATCCCATAATTATTTTAAAATTGTTCCAGCATTGAACTCAAATGTTGAATAGTGAAAAACCCTTTTTTTTAAATGTACATATCTCACACTAAATCATAAACTGTCACAACTAAAAATTCATAAATGTTCGAAGGGGCAAAAATCTGATTTTAAAAACATGATTGTAATTTTATAATCAAGTTGTGTTCCAGAGTAAAGAAAACCAACCATTTAAGGAAGATAGTGAGGCAAAAGACATTTTCGTGGTCGTTAGAAATTTTATCTGTGAGATTTTAATATAAATTTTTTTAGTGTGACCATAATCGAAGCAAAAAAGGCATTAAAACTAGAAGAAAACGAATCAAATAATGCCCTGGGGATTCTGCCCCACACCCAGGCTTCTGTTGACCCGCGCTGAAATAATTGGTTTTAAAACGGAGGGACCTAAGTAATTTTTTTTAACTTTTTTAAAAAACTCTATCAACCTAAAAACAAACGCATAATCACCCTTCCTGGGGGGTTATTGCCACCCGAGATCTGTATGCGATCTATCGGTCGTCGCACAGTGGTTCAGAAAACGTTTTTCATTGGCCAAAACTCTGTAACTTTTTAACTAATAAAGATTTTTTAGTAGTTCTTTTTTTAATCAATAGACAACATCTTAAGCTTTGCCTTATTAAAATCGGTGCAGCGGTTGCTGAGAAATTCAAGCCTAAAGTTGAACTTTCGATTTGCTTTTCCTAATTCTTGTTTGAAATTCCGTTTCAAATGTGCCAACTCATTTTTGACTCACTTTTCCTTAAACAATTTGGCTCAAATTTGGTCCACGGGTCAATCGTGGATGACAATACAATATTTTGCTATCCTTAGGGTGGACCCTATTTTCACTGAGGTGTATTTTCCGTATTTTCATTAGGATTGTCCAAATTTCAACTTTATTCCGTATTTTCATTAGGATTGTCCAAATTTCAACTTTATGCCTAACAATACTTACATATTTCATAGTTTTTGGTCAATTTTAAAACAAAACAGTGTAATTTAATTTTTCTTTAATTATATACATATTTATTTATAGTTATAAATAGATTCTAGGTAAATAAAATAACATTTAATATTAATGTTTGTATACTTTATTTTATTCAAATACTAAATTTAAATTATAATTATTATTCATTTGGCTGGAATATTTCCTGTAAATATTCTATATTCTGCTCTGTATTACCTGTGTCCTGTAGCAGTGCCTTAGCTTCGGCATTTAGTTCCGAATGATTCAATTTCCATTGACTTCGAATGTTAGAGATGAAGGGATCTGAAGTTGCCAATAATATATGAAATAAATCTTCATTTGTAGAAATTCGTGATATTTTTCTGGAATTATGTTCTCTGTAAAACCTGTAATCCTTGTTTCTTTTTTCCTGGGCTTCCTCTGACAAATCTCCAATTGGTAATAAATGGTGCTTAATGACCTCTTCTCCATGATAAAGAACTTTATGCACTGTTGCTGACATATTTCTATATTTGTATTTGGATGTATATATAGCAGCGGTTTCCTTGGCGTAATTACCAATTTTTTTAGCATTAATTAGTTCATTGCACGCAAGTAATTCAGTAATTGTTTTAAATCTTGAAATAACAGCTTTATCAACACCTGTTATATCAGATGTAGTTTCGGGATCCAAAAAAAATCTTCTTGCGGTGTTGCCATCGTTTGTGTTACCTGATCCTTGTTTTGGTTGATCTATAATCCACCCGTGCTTGAGAAATGTATCTTGAACTTGTTTCTTTTTCAATTTTCTTATATCTTTGTTGGTGTCATTATTTCTTACTGATCCTGAAGCTCCGAAGTCCAAATCATAGCTTATTTTCAGTATGTGTTCCATAAATCTTATCCTCGTATGTAGCGGTGATAATCCAAATTCAAATGCATCAATACTATCCTCCGACTTTGTTGGTTCTTGGTTTAACTGACTTGATGTTGCTTTACATATAATACAGCTGGATGAAGCTTTTGTATCAGTCAAAACCTGGGCAGTTTTTCCGTCTATCATAGATAGTATTAATTGGGAATTCAATTTAATAGTCTGTTCCTCTATCTCTAACTCTAATGGCCTTAGTGTTGAAATTTGAGCTCTAATGTCACTTACTTCATTCTTAATGGTATCATGAGTTTCCTTTTTAAATTCAAATTTTATTGGTCTGCAGTATTTTGTAGACGATAGAGTTTGGTTTTTCCAAATATAACTTGTTTGCACTGTGCTGGACGAAGGTTCCGAGTCCTCTAAGTTTTTTATCAATCGCAATGGTACAAATGACACCATGAACATATCTGTGTCTGAAATATCCTCACATAAAAATTGTTTACATTGTCTTTGTCCAGAAGACCCATCGCATCCCCATTTTTTATACAAGTTTTCTATGGGAAAATTTGTCATATACAACTTATACTGGATTTTAAGGAAATTTTAGAAAAAATTGTTTTGTGTACTAAAATTCTCAATTTTCGAATAAAATTAACTTTTTAGTTAGATTCCTCTCTTTCCCCTTACGTTTTGCTATCTGCAATTTGTACTTTTGGCAGGGAATGACTTCTAAAGTAAATTTACTTTAGCAATTTTGATAGAAATTTGTTTGTAAAAATGTTGAGTTTTTTCATTAAAATAGAAAAAGTGTTCTACGGGCGGATCCGGGCGGGTGCAAAAGTATATATAGGCTTAAAGAGAACACTTTTGCCTTTCTTTGGGTGGTTTCGGTTTTTTGTCCTTTTTTGTCCTTTAGAAGTTATATACTACTAAACTTCAAACTTTGCGAATATATGGAGGTTTCCAATTTTAAACATAACACCCTATTTACAAATTATACAGGGTGCGCATATACCATTTCTTAAAAACAACAGTTCACCTAACATAACAAAAAAAACCGCAGCTCAATATCGATAACAGTTTTTAAGAAATCGCAATTAATATGAGATCAAATATTACAATTTTTATTTTATTTTTAAATTAACATAAATTCTTTGCCTTTAGCAGCATGCCACGCCCACTACTGCGAATATTTTGACCCAATTTTTCGGCTACCTCAGTTTTGATCTGTTTTCTTTCTGGTGACATAAAAATTTTAAGAATCTGTGTCAACAAAAAATATAGGTTTTGGCCAATGAAAATTAATTCTGAACCACCGTGCGTCGTCTAAGATTTAGTAACAAAATAAAACAAACAAAAATCATTACAACCGAAAAAAACAACCTGCAATAATTTTGAAAAAATATAAGTAGGCGTGGTTTTTATCCGCAGCAATAGGAAACATTTTCAAAACTAATGCCTGGCAGATTGGTGGGCTTAAATTTTCTGTATCTCTTCTGGTGACGGACAGAAGGACATCGCTAAATAGACTTCCAGATCCAGGATCCAGAATATATATATATATATATATATATATATATATATAATATGTATATATATATATATATATATATATATATATACTTTAAAATTAATATTAGAGAAATTATACACTGAATTACAAACTTATAGATACCCTTCTACCTATGGTGAAGGGTATAAAAGGGTGCAGCAATTTTTAATTAGCTCACTATTATTTAAACGCAGATTTTGTGTCACCAAAAAAAAGTTTAAAAGTTTTTAATTGTCGATACATTAAAATGAAAATATGTAAACTTAAAAATAGAACAAAATACCAGTAGCAAAAGTATATTCAACTGACTGACGTATATTTATCACTGCCTAAGGAAAACTTACTGCCATCTTCGTAAACACGTGACAACATGGTATCACCATCTTTAATTTCTTTGTTAGTTGTGTCTTTGTTGTCTTTTTAATTGGCTGGTGTTACTGGCCATTCCTTCAAGTGGAGATTCTGCTTGATAGAACAATAAAATTAAAGCAACAATTTTTATAAAATTTGCAAACTTGGAAATTATTTTTTTATGTTAATGTTTTATGTCTTCCACTTTTCACGTAACAGAATTTAAGTTTGCTTCTTTCTTTTGTTATAAATAAGTAGAATAGAATTTGGGGTTGTATAAAAATAAAACGTTTTTAAATAAAATAAAAGACAAATAATATATGTATGTATGTACATTAAAATAACGTCTTTTATGGGGACTCCCTTTCAATTTTGTTGTTGTACTTGTCACTATAGCTGGCAAAACTCCAAAAGTCTGTTTGGTACCTGCAACCACCTCCACGACCCTCTTTTAATTTTGTTTCTACTACTCTTATTGCATTATAGACTAGCTGTACCCGCCACGTCGCACAGCGGGACATTTTGCCAATCTAGCCGGACATTAGGCCAAAAATTAATTTTCATAAATGTAAAAATTAAATTTTACGTAGCTCGACAGACAACACAATGAATTTTTAAGGCTTTTGCTTGAGATTTGTCGTTTTGGGACACTGTTGAAATCAGGAAAGCTGAGTAAATCGCTTACGTTTTTATTAACTTTATACGATTTGAGAGGTTTGCAATATATTTTTTTGTGGTTAAACGAACAAAGATTTTATATTGATTTTTTTTTTGAAAGGCCATATTAACAGCTACTTATATTAATTTTTAGAACAATTTTATTTTAAATTTTTATGATAAAAAATTTCTTTCTAAATTAAAAATTTTTTGTTGTTAATTTTTTTTGTAAAAAAAAGTGAAAATGTTTTTGAGAGTGAAGGTCATCACGATCCTAAAAATGTTATATATCACTATAAAATATACGATCTCTACTTTTATACTGTAGAAAAAAAAGTTTGCTCGTTTTTGAGCCATTTTTACGATTTTTTTTTTCCAAATATCAACTTTTTCTGTTTTTGCTCATCTTGCGCAAGTACATACGAGTAAGAAATCTTTTTGTCGGTCATAAAATGTTTTTGATTTCTAAGTTCTTTTAAATAAATTAATAGTTATTTTTTAAATAAAATTTATTGTTACTAGTACAAATTATTTATTATTTATACATATAATAAAACTGTGATTTTCTGCTTGTGCTTGTAATTATGTTTATGTTCGCATCACGTAAAAACTAGTGGATGAAATATACTAAAATTTTATGGAGAGGTGCCAGAGTATCGTGTTTCAAGTATAGAATATTTTTTCCCGTAAAAATATCTCATTACCAAGAAAGAGTGCGAACAAGTAGTAAAAGTACGCAATTTTACCGATTCAATGGTATTGCAATCTTGGCATCAACTTTAATTTTTGTCAGCAGGCAATTTAAACCACCATTTGCAGTACTCTACAATAATTGTAAAATCTTACACAAATTTTATATAAAGACTATGTTTCTGAGTAATTTATATTAAGTAATTACATAAACCAAATCTGAAACACTATTAAGATCTTAATATGGAGTACTTTCAAAGCAAAGTAATGACGCTGACGAAGTGGCGGGCACAGCTAGTTATGAATAAATTAATTATTCTCAGATAAATTAAATTCTATACAATAATAATTTACAAAAATTACTCTAATTAATATTCTTCTCTTCGGCATGAAAGCTTAAAAATGCATATTTTTTGGAAATTAGCAAAAAATTAAAAAATTGTCATGGACGTTTTGGAGAGTGTGGTTGGAGGAATACCTCCGCCTGACCATAAAAATTTAAAAATTTTAGTTTTATGGTATTAAGACGTATGTAATTCATTTCTTTTAATAATTACACTATTTTTGAAAATAGTATTTTATGTCACCGCCCACAAAAGAGGGAGGGGCGAAATATTGCATTTTACAATATTCAGGGTCCAAGTTTAGGTTTTTGAACCTTTGCTAACTATAAAAGTTGTATTTGCTAAACAAAAGTATGGGAAAACTTAAAAAAAATATATCAGAGGTAGGATTAGTTCTTCTAAGGGGAACTTTTTTCTCCTTCTTCCGATTTTTTTTTATTTTATAGCTTTAACAGCCTATAACCATAAGACATTTTTCTGCCAAGTCTCATTAATCTAGGGGCACTTAATAAGTTTTCAGAGCCAATATAAGCTAAAAAAAGTAATGTCTGCCTAGATTGGCACAATACTCCTACGTTCGTCGTAAGCGTCATAGCAATATATTCTCGATTTTGCTTTGAAAGTAATCCACACCAAATTTGAAGAATCTTAATTTTATAGTGCTTCAGTTATGGTTTAAATATTTACTTGATATAGAGGTACCCATCCCTGGATAATTACTCAAGAAACTTTATGAAAAAATTCTAAAATTATTGTAGACTTCTGTAAATAGCGTTTAAAATATCCCGCTTTTAAAAACAAAAGGTGTTGTCAAGTTTGCAGCACCGTTAAATCGGTAAAATTGCTTACTTTCACTATTCACTACATTTTCTCTAACTTATAATTCTTCCTAGATTACAATTTTGATAAGTGCTTCGTCAAGAAAAAATTTAACCACTCTAATATACAGCGGGGAGCAGAGGTGAGTACATGTTTATTTTCTTCTATTAATAGGTATAAAAAATAGTAATGATTTCTTTCTTTTGTGCCCTGCCTTTAAGGGTTAAAAAATACATTAAAAGTTTCTAGGGATTTCGTAGTTTTGTAGACAAGCCAGGGGCTCACAGGTATGTTGTCCTCCAAACAAAAATTTGGATCTTTTTTTTTTTTTTTGCAAAAACCGAAATTTGAGAAATAAATACCAGTAAAAAATCTAAACTTTACCTAAACTTCAGGGATTTAAAATAATTTGGGTTAATATCACATTTGTTTCATTTAATTAAAGGGAATAATTATTGAAAAATATGTAATAGATTTCAAGTAAAAGTTAACTCGTTCAGAATGCAGTTAAAATTGACAGTATTTTAAAAACAAAAATATTTTATACCTGTTTCACATAAGACAAGTCTCTTTTTAAAACAACTCTAATTTTGACAAAAGAAGAAATATACAGACCCATTAATGTTTGAAATAAACTTTTAACACCAAAACTTTAGCAACTAAAAGCTTATTTATGTTTTTAAGATGAAAGTACACAAAATAAGTAGAAAAGTTGTATCGTCTAATCCTCTAAAATTAATAGTTTGAATTTTTAGCATTAATTGCCACAAAACACACAGGGTGATTAACAAAAACACAAAAAAAAGTCATTGGTCTGTGCAATATGACTTTTCGAGCCGTCAGAAGAAGCTGGTCTGAGTACAGAACAAACAAAAAGTATAGAGTTTTAGTTGCTTCTCGTGTTCAGGTTCAATTATATTTTTGCAATAATTTTAACAGAACAATTTTATTGTTCCAACACATAAATATTTTGTCGTTAGTTTTGTTTTAATTAAATGAAATGGAGTCATAAAGTTATTTTTAACAAAATGACACTGTTTCTGTTTAACAAACCTTATTTTTTACGAAGATTATTGTTCTTAGACATTTAATTAATAGAAAAAATTAACAGAGATTTTTCGTACGATTAGTTTTCAACTGACCCTATCAAAGTTTAGTTTAATTTTTTATGGTGCTTTTAATGATTCGTTAAATATTGCACGGTGTCACGGAGGCCAGCGGGAGTGAATCATTGCACTTGTCCTATTTTTTACAACACTAACATTAAGTCCTTTAAATCATAGGTAAGGGAATATTAATAAACATTTTTACGCATTCGTAAAAAATGTATTTATTTGGAAATAAAAGACTTTTCAGGTCTCAAGCAATTTGAATTAATTAACAAATTAAGCTTTTTTATTAACAGTAGGTTGGTTGTTACTTATGTACGGCTGTGTAATGTTGTTACATTTTGCATAAATATAAATTCGTAAAATGTCCACGCGAGGCATTAATAGATATTAAATATCAAACTGGATTAAAGGCCACTATTCACTATCATACTCAGTCGTACGAACTGTCGAAAACAGCATGTGTGCTAAAAAAGTAAGATAGTGTGGATTAGTAATGTATGTGTGTGACAGACTTTTTGAAAGTCTGTACGATATGACAATCTTTTGAAAAAAAATCATAAAATAGTATTTTTCCACGCGATCGGAGTTGCAAAGTCTCGTTTTGTATGATAGTGTGGCATCTACAACGCCATTTTGAAACGACTTTATAAGAAGGACTGAATTCTGTCAGATTTTGTTGTGATTAAATCGTACGATTGTGTAGGATAGTTAATCCTGGCCTTAAACAGCTACTATCTTGCCACAGGCAAACTTAAATTAGTGCGTTAAGCGCAACGTTATCTTGCGTCAGACAATTATTTTGACGTCATCATAGCTACATGGCTGCACACACTACCACCTTTGTGTCTGTAGCCAAACAGAAAGGAATATCTCAGAAATATCGCCTTCCTTGCGAACTTCTTGTAGAAACTAGGCAATAAATGATACCAAAAAGGCAATTTATTTGTTGGACTTTTAAAAAAGGTTTTCATTCCAAATATATGTACTGATATAGTTCAGTTGCCACCGGTAGAGGCTAGTGCCAAAGATTTGAATTTAGCGATATCGAAAGGGTAATAACTGATTTAAACAACAAGAAAGCCCCTGGCTATGAAAAAACCAGTAACAAGATGTTATTTGAGTTGCTCCGTAGAGTTCGCAAAATTATTCTGTAATGCCATTTTACGTCTTGAGTACCTTTCCGCAGAGTGGAAGGTCTCTTTTTCTCATACAGATCCATAAGTTTTTAACAAAATATATCAAAGCTGTTTGAGAGAATATTAGTAACTAAGCTGAACCCAATTCTAAGTGCGAAAGGTTGTATTCCTAATCATCAATTCGGCTTCAGAAAGCAACATGGTACGATCAAATAAAGACACACATTAGTAAATATAATTAAAAAGAACTTTGAAGAAAGAAAATACTGTTCGGAAAATACTGTTATCTCACGAGGTGGCGGTGTCAATTGGCCGCCAATATCTTGTGATTCGACACCGTTGGACTTCTTTGTTTAGGGTTATTTGAAAGAAAAGGTGTACGTAGATAAGCTAGCAAAAATTTAAGAGCTAAAGGATAAGATAATTCGGCACATTAACGGCATAGAACCTCAATTGTGCCTCAGCGTCATCAAATATTTAGAGCATCGGATGGTGGTGTGCAGCCGAGGTCACGGCGGCCATTTGGCCGATATTTTGTTCTATACACAATTGAATCATACCAATATTATCAAAATAAAAAGAAATGGTAATAATTTCCTAAATAATTTGTGTGATAATCTACATCGGCCCTTAAAATTTAATCACACTTTAGAAAAAAAAATAAGATTCTACGGACGATTACAGCTGCTCCCTGGTATATATATAAAAAAAAATGAACACCCACAAAGATCTAAATGTGCTATTAGTTAAAGCAAAAAATGGCGAAACATACAGTAACGTATTTAAAGAACGTTGAAACTTACCCGAATCAGATAGCCCGTAACCCGGTTGCGTTTGATTAAGAAGAAGGGAGACTGCTTCTCTCATCCGTACATCAGAGGAATGATCAGCTAATAGTAGTATCAACAGTGAAACATATATTTTGTTTTCAATGTATTTTTCCATATTATTTCTTCTCTTTTAACTTGTGTTTTTTTTTTCTGTTAAAATATGGTCTTTATAAATTAATTAATTTATAAAATTTGATGAATTTTTATCATAATTTAAATAAAAATGCATACTAGTGAAACTATTATCGCAGAAGTGAAATACAACAAATATTTATACATATCACCTGGTATCAAAGAATACCAAATATCCAGAGAAAAACGGAGATTTCGTAAAGTAATAGCACTTCTTGAAATTTTGTTCGTTCTCATTGTATTATAGTCGACGAATATACGGAACAAATTTTTGTCGAATTCGTCGTAATGTGCGAATTTCGTCGTTCGTCTCACTTGTGTTTATAACGTAACAAGTCTATTTATTTTTATTTTAGATTTTAGTAATTATTGTTAGTTCAAACTTATTGAAGATACAAGAAATAAAATATTTAAAAAAAAAATGATGTTTTCGCATCGAAATGATTTACCTACCATTACAAATAAATAGCAAGTGACAACGATTTTTTCTAAAAGGTATGAGAATCGCTAGATGTGTAAAGTAAAAAAACAAAAAAGGTTGCTGGTCTCTGAGTATAAATTTTTTGCCATTTCTTTAGACAATTTAGACGTTGCTCTTTTCTTTTGTACTCGCTATATAGGTCTTCAGCGGTACTCAAAATTGCGCCTAATAAAATGACCCTTTTCAAAATGACAGGTTCAATTAGAATACAGCTGACATAACAAAACATTATAATACCATTAACTTATACGAGACCAATCAGCAGCAACTTAATGCTAGAATGAAATGCAAAACTTTCAAAGGCAGACAGACAAATATACGCCTTTCCTTTAAATGATTACGATATCGCTTGAGGTCTTTATCAACTTCTTTACTAAAAGGTAAGTTTAGTTACAATATACATATGTAATTTAATCAGTTAATAAATTAGTAAAAACTAACCATTAAAATTAAAGATTGCACACCTGCACAACTTTTAATTGTCTTTATTAATTAATCGTTTTATAGTAAACGCAACTTGACGATAAATTTATGAATGAAAAGCTTTTTCAAAACCTACACATCCGCACACAATTCGTAGTATTTCTAGCCACCAAATAATATTAAGTTAAGTCTCTTTTAAAGAGAGAGGAGAAAGAGTAAGATAGTGTTTATACCGGAGATTGCAAGAAAACTTAAAATTTGTACAGTACTTTTTAAAATTGTACTTTTTTATTCTGATTGTATTTATCACATTTTCCTGAAAATTCTTGTTTTTGTTTTATTTAAAGAAATCAAATAATCCATCCGCATTTGACATCATTTCCTAATAGAGCAGACTATAAAAAGTCATTAGTTTCAGTCAGGTGTTGAAAATGATGAACAATTGGCGAATAGTTACTTTTCTTAGCCGACCTACTCTTTACCGGACCATTAGGGACATTTTTTCATATGTAACAACTCCACAAGTCATCGATTTGAGTAAGACAAAAACATAACGCCGGCAGAGCAACACACAGAAAAAATCTAATGACCCGGGTCATTTATAATTACGTATAGGAAAACTTGCCAACAGTATTAATTAAATCATTTGTGTACTATTTATTTCCGGTAGCGAATTGTACCAAAAATGTTGATATGTATGTATTTAGTTTTCCGTCCCTGATTTATACAAAAATAAGAGCGAATTTGCCGCAGCTTTTATTTATTTGAACCATAATTTATGTGAGATGGTTAACAATAATTTTATTGTGTGTTCATGTGTTGCTGCCAGTTAGCAGATGCATGCAGCAACATGTCATGAACATGGCAAAATCATTTACATTGTTTACGTTCTCTCGTAATCATTCGTTTATGTTTCGTTGGTTTGTTTTGATTTCAAATGTTTTGTTTTGTTAAACCTGTTGTTTCTTGTTCTTGATTGCCGGATTTCTGCGGAACATTTTTATAGTCAACTTTGAACTTTATGTTTTGCTTTTATTATGCGGCGAATTTAAAGTTTCATTTTGTAACGACTATATACAGCAATGAATGAATGAATGAAGGAATGTTAAATGTTTTAATTTATTTGGTTGACTTGTTGTCGACTGTTCGTTTTTTAATACAACAATGTTTTCGTTTCGTTTTATGTAGATGATGCGCAGCAGCGATTTCAAGTTGGTTAACGAATGCTTTTGTGGCCGTGCCAATAGCAGCCAAACTGTTTGTTTGCTTGACTAAAATTTCAGTTGTGAAACTTGCTCTTACTTTACTTTACGGTGTCTGTTAATTTTTGATAATTGAACGAGGATTTTAATTCGATGCCGCTTGACAAAATATTTCGCCGTAATTTGTTTTGTTTTCTTTCGAAAGTGGGTATCATTGAATCAAGGTTAATACGGTTTTAGTCGTTGCTTGAAGCCGGTCCTTAACACACGTAAAAGTTAAGTTTAAGAAAAAAAAAAACAGTGACTGTTAAAAACTTGAAACAAACAATAAATGAACAAAAAATTTAAAAATTATAAAAATTAAGATAAAATTTTCGAAAATAAATTAAAGTGATATAATAAATTATGTGCAAAAAATATGTTGATTGTATGTACATATGTCTGCATGAATGTGTTTATTCTTAGAAGGTATTAATTTTAATTGAAAACACATTCTAAAAACAATTTATACACTTCCAAAATTACCAACGTCATTGATTTATCTGTGATTTAAATTCTTAAAAATATTTAAAAAAAAAAGAACACATATTTGTGGATTTAAAGACAAAACAAAAAAAGATTTATATTCATGTTAAAAAGAACAAAAAAAAAAAAATTAAGAAATAAAAAAATAAAAATTAGAAGTATCAAATTGCGCGACTAAATAAATTTGAATATAAAATAATTTGCATAAATGATGTTAATGAACGATTTTTGAATATAATTAAAGCCATTTAAGGCAATACTGTGAACAAGTTCGGTGTTTTATTTAAAAAATATAATAATAAAATAATATAACTCAATGTAATCAATTCAACAAATAAGATTAACACTTAATTTACCGTAAATTTATAAAATAAATTAAGCAAAGAAATATATTTTGAAAACCTCAAAAAAATGGTTTTCGAGTTGCCAATACCGATAAAATAAAGTTAAAAAATATATCGAAACTAAATTAGAAATCAAATTTGCTAAAATTGCATTTATTGCAAACAATAACTACAAATAATCACAATTAAATTAAAGTTCAAAAAGGAAAACTTACCTTTGAAACTTAATAGGAAATGCTAATGAGGTCTTGTTGATGTTATTACAACATTATATTATAGAAAAAATATATTCACCAATTAAATGTTCAGATTAAAATGTAATCGAATAATTAATTGATTAAATTATTTGTTTAATTAAGATGTTTTTGTTTTAAGCAGATATATATTTGAATCAATTAATAAATTAATTAATTCTTGAATTGGTGCAAAAAATTTTTTCTGTGTAAGGACGAATGTATGAATGAGGTACATGCCGGGATGTCACTTAATTTAGTCAATTTATGATTTTGTTGCTAAAATGTTGCTAAAATATTTTTTATTTATTTATTTATAAATCACTTGTTTTAATCACTTAAAAAAATGAGTTTTAAATGTTTCAAAATTAGGAACCCACAGTAAATAATTGGTAATTTTTTTCTTTAGGAAGTACTGTTTGCCCTCATCTGTTTTAGAGAATTTTTAACCATTATAGTACGATAAACTACATTACGATCTCGTAGTGTTTAAGTTTTTAAGTAAAAAAAAAAAAAAAATTACATTGTTGTAATTGAATTAATTATTTTTTGCACTTTAATTTAAGAGATTTGATGGCATTAATAGTTTTTATGAAAATAAAAAAAGCAATAGATATTATTGTCTAATAACTTAAAAGTCTACACACATAATAGAAACATTTAATTAAAATAAATCAGTCAAGTGTGAGTTAATCTCACACACGTAGGGTTCCGTCTATGTTTAGTACGACTTAAAAAATTCAAGTTGTTAATTTTTTCATGTCTTATGGGGCACCCTTTAATTTTAAAATTAAAGTCATAATTGAATCACTGTTGGAACACTCTTTAAATTATAGTCATTTTTGTTATAGCGGCCATGGTAATACCCTATCTATAAAAATATACATGCACCTGCCTATTGCTGTTCAAGAAATAAGGTAATATACTGATGGAACACCCTTTAGATATTAGTAATTGTTACAGCGGCCGAAGTACAACATCTACTGTAAACAATTCAAGAGTCTACCTATTACGGTTCAAAAAATAAGGCTATTTACATACCAATCATGTCTCTGTCGGAACACCTTTTAATTTTGTTATTTGTTATAGCGGCTATTGCAAATCTCTTTCTGTGAACAACAACAGTCTACCTATTACGATAAAAAAATAAGTCACTATACGTGAAAAACATGTCACTGGCGGAAGACCCTTTAATTTTTAATAATTGTTATAGTGGCCATAGTAATAAACCTCCTGTAAAAACTTCAAGAGTCTACTTATTATCGTTCAAAACTAAAACCATATACAAACAAACCCTTTAAATTTAAGGTTAATTTTATATACTTGTTTATAAAGTGAATGTAGAGTTAATTACTGTCTGCAAATTTTAAGTGGTTGCCTACTATAGCTTAAGAAATAAAGACAGAAAGGCAAATAAAACTTTACTTTTGGAACATCCTTTAAGTTTTAGTATTTGTTCCTACAGTGGCCACAGTTATACACCTTCTGTGAAAATTTCAAGAGTCTACCTATTATGGGTCAAAACTTTGGCCTTATACATGCAAATCACACCACTATCGGAACACCCCTTAATTTTTAAGTTTATTTTTCAGACTTGTTTATAAAACAAAATAAGTTTTAATTAGTGTTGGTAAATTTTTAGTGTATGCCTCACACAATCGTGAATAACACTTCTCTATCGGAACACCCTATAAGTTTTAGTATTTTTTGCTATAGCGGCAACAGCTATACATCATCTATGAAAACTTCAAGAATCTACCTATAACGGTTCCATAGATAAAAGGCGCTGACAGACGGACAGACATTGTAGAGAAAACAATAGGGTTTCGTTTTTACCCTTTGGGTACGAAACCCTAAAAACGAAAAAATTGTAAATACTCTATAGCGGGTTAGAAAGCTTCTACGTTTCAGAACTCCTCTAAGCCTGTTTTATATTGAATTAACCAAGTGTGTAGTCTATGCTAACGAATTCTTCCACCACTTTTCTTAGAAAACGTTCTTTGACAATACGTGGCTTGTTATCGGTCGCTGGCTGTTTTTAATCTTAAGTAATACCCTCGGTGGGCTAATAGGTAGTGTGCTAGACTAACAGTTCGGGGTTGTGGGTTCGATTCCCACTCTGAAATTTTTCACTACATGTTGGCAGGAAGACCAAGAAGAAGTTTGGATATAATCCGGATGCTTAAAAATGGTTAAATGCGTTAGTGACAGGTTAGGGACTATCAAGTATTATATGGCCAATACCAATTTTAGACTGTCAACTGGTACTGTACCGTTATACTAAACCGTTGGGTACAGAATTTCTTTATTAAGAGTTTTCCACACACATTTTTCCTCCAAAAGTATTCTGTTCTCATCGGAAAAAATTACTTTCGTGCACCATGGGCATGATATCAACTTTTATTAAAATTTTCGAAGCTATGAATTCAATTTTTTTATTTGGGATACTACACTTCGACACTCCATCTCTGTCAACTTGCTTACCCTGCCAGATCCTGGATTGGAAATTCTTATCTCCGTCTTTTATTAAATTTTAATTATGGACACTACTCATATCCCCTTTCCCATAATCTAATTTCCTGGCACAATGCATTGCATGAATAGATGTCATCACTTGAGTGCTGGTTATCAAATTACTCACTCAACACTCAAAGCCAACGACGACATACATTTAAATAAATAAAATTTCAGAGGCATAATGGCCGCGGTTTAAATTTTTTTATAAACATTAATTTTGCAAAACTTTGGATCAGAAGCAGATTTTGTTTTACTACTTTCCATTCTAACATTTCTACACAGCATGTTTTCAAATCTACTAATTAGCTTTTTATTAATTTTATTTTATTAGAATTTTAATAATTAACACTCTTTTGTTTATCTGCAAAATTAATTTAATTAAAAAATATAATTTTACCTGGGAGTAACAATTTTATACTTAAACAGCAACAAAAATTTATAAAATTAATTTATTTTAAGAACTCGTTGTAGTTTAATACAGTTGGCTCGTTTGAAAAGTTGTTCTGCGAAAGTTATAAAAAAGAAAGAAAGAAAAAAAAAAACGATTTCTTTGAAATGTCTATTTTTCCATATTGCCTTAGACGGCTTAAAACCAGGTTATAATTTAGTATAACCTGGCATGTAACATGCAAGTAAAAGTTTCAAAAGTTTAAAAAACTTTTAAAAATCATGTTACTGCAAACACACTAAAGCGTGTTACGACTCTGCTGGCGACAAAACTTTAAAGCAAGCGAATTCTTAACATGTAAAATGTGGAAATGAAAAGTAGCGTAGCCTCATTATGAGTTTTCAATTAATTAGATATTAGTAGAGGGTGTTCCAAAAATCAATTCAAATCTGTATTTCGCGTCATTTGTGCGGTATAATGTTGCCAACCTAAAAAAGAATTAAACAGCTGACAGTTTAAGGGTAGTGCGAGCGTCATTGTCGTTATCGCTTAAAGGCAATCAGGCCGTCCTTGTTGCTCAGCTTTCAAATGGTTTGCGTCTCACTCTCACACTAGCTGATTGGCTTGCTCCAATAGCTATACTGCAGTACGTTCACGTTATGGTTTTCGTGTATAACCTATTATATTTTTATTCAATAAGTCTTACATTGGTGGAGTACCATTTTTTAACTCATTTATTAAACTCAACTTTTTCACTGGAAGAGAACCATTAAACACATAAGTTTACACTGGAGGAGCACCATTAAAACCATTTTAATTTTACCTAGCTGTACGAAGGTATAGGTCACGCTGCAGATTTTGGTTGAAGCTAATTATATCATACCCCGGTACTTTGATTTTGTATCTCTGTCATTTTATTTTTTTTTGTTGAGAATACAAAATAAGAAGATTAATGGGTTTTCGTTGTTTAACAACATTTAACAACTAATTAAAGGATGAAGGCCAATTTTGGAAATAAAATCATCCTAAGCAATTAAGCAAATTATCAAATAATCACATTTTTTTAATCGTTAAATCTGTTGCATTTGAGAGAATTTATATGTGATTTTCGAAAAGTAAAGGTAATTTATTTGAGACTGGAGACATTTTTGGCCAATACTTTATCAAATATGAGTCTGGTCAAGCTTCCAACAAACACAAAGTAAGCGATACCGCATGTTGATGTTTCAGTATAACCTTCATAAGCAGGCAGTTCTTGCTGGCATATTATCGGCTTAGTCGTCCTAATTATCGGATACCCTACCAAGAATCCCCCCTATGTACATCCGACAGGACTTTTGTCGTTAACTCGATGATATCCGAGACGTTATTCCACCCAACCTTGATCGGATATCCATGATCCAAATTTTTTTCCATCAGCAGGCAATCACTACTACCATGAATGGCTATAGACACAATAAACATCCGCCTGCTTTTTTGGATCATGAACAGCTCTTACCCAATAAAACAAGATCAACCCTGGCACAATTGATGGCCGGATGGTGCAGTATACTTAAGTAAATCATAATCTTGAAAATTTTTAATTATTGTTAGTCGAACTATTCATGTATTACATACAATGAAATTTATAGTCAAGCTTAAGTTCGTTTTTATTCTCTCTAAGAAAGAATTAATGAAATTACAAATTAGGTGATAATATTAAAGAAAAATAGGGAAAATTTTATTTTTAAACAGCAGGATCGGAATGCACATTGTATCTATCTACTTAGGGTAGTGTTTAGTTGTAAGCGTAAATCATAATCATTTTTATTATTTGATATTTCAAGGTTTATGATTCGCTGTGATCCAACCTGTTACAACAGGGAGGAATCTAAAATTGCATGTGAGAAATTTCACAATTTAGTTATAGAAACGAGGTACTGATAGAGAGAGAGAGAACACCACTAGGAAATATCTAATGCAGTATTTGAACTGTTTCGGACAGTATTTGAATGTTTAGTACTGTATAGAATGTAGTGTATAACCAGATAAATATCATGCCATGATATCGAACATCAGCATGATCAGTCTCATTTTGAAAGATGACATTTACGTGTTATGGATGCAACATCGTATGGGTTCAATCTCTTAACCCCAAATGAGCCAATTTTTATTTTACAAACAAGAAATCCATCAAGAAGGAAGTTTTCTTCATCGCCTTGATTGTGCTTTATCTTAAAAGCCCATTTACATTAGACATATATTGACACTGACAGGATCTTAGTGTAGGATACCCGTGTTAATGTTTTTTCCACGTCTTTTCATGATTGTTAAAACATTTCTTGTAAAAGCTGTTTTATAACATGACAATGTTCTTGTTGTTATATTTTAGTTCAAACAGCGCCATCTGTTGCTCAACCGTACCACTACTATCTGCTGTGCAACAAACATTCAATCAACATTATTGAAAAACACAAAATTATAAAGAAAATGACATTACCAGGTATTCGCCACCTATAACAACATGCACAAATTAATTATAATAACTATTAGCTCTGTGTGCTAGACATAAGAAAATAGTATTAAAGAACTAGAACTAGTTCTGATTGCGCTAATTCTGTAACAAATTATGAATTTTCTAACATGTTCTACTAGAAATATCCCTTAATTCGAATGCAAAGTAAAAAATCCTAAAAAATATTTTATCTAAAAATTTATACTCAGAGACTTAAGAATTTGCATGAATTAGCAGTGACAATAAACGTATATTTTAATTATTAAAGAAGGCTATTTAAAGATAATTAAAACGTGACATGAAAAAAACATTTGTTTAAAAAATTAAAACCATTTAAGGGACAAAAAAAAAAAAGGAATATTTCTGTAAAAAACAAAACAAAATGTAAAAGAACCATTTTAAAGACAAAAAAAGGCAATAAATAGGCCCACCCGCCACCATTAGAAAAAAGTTAAGTGATTAAGAACAACAAAAAAACAAAAAGTAAAAATATGTTGTGAAAAAAAGGCAAAAGTGCAAACATTAAAAGCAGAAAATGTTTCTTAAAAGTTGTTAAAAACATATTTAAAAAATGCCACCACAACGGCAAATAAAATTGTGAAGAAACATAAAAAGAAGATCCAAGTCACACTTTACGGTGTACGACCACAAAACAAAGTTTTAACATTTAAAAACCCATCATGAATACATACATACATATATAGAAGGTGAGTGGTGGAAATAGAAAGGAACACACAGAAGAAAACCACAAGAACTTGGAAGAAATTGTTCTAAAGAAAATTTGTTTACCAACAACACAATAACAACATCTTCAATCCACTGTGGTAATGAGTGACTAAATGAATGACTGACTGAAGGGAATTATTTACTCTACAGTAAGTACAAGCAAAAGATTTGTTATCAGCCAATTAAATCAATAAGGGATTTTTCATAAAATAATATATTTTTACAAACAAAAACAAACTCATCAGTATTTTATGCTAAATTTCTTTCAAATTTTTAAAAAGAAAAGATAAAAAACTTAATGATTTTGTTGGGTCATTGGTTTATTTGGTTTGGAAAATTGTAAAAATCGTAAAATAATTGAGTTATAAGTCAAATTGAAATCTTGAACAAACACATTCAGAATATACTATATTGTCAGGACGCACACAACAGGCGTCCTGACAATATTTTGTTTGATTTAGCTTTGAAAGTAATCCCACACCTAATTCTAAGACTCTTACGTATTAACTTTATATAAAGGTACCCATCCCTGGATAAAATTCTAAAACTTATGTAAAATTCTTTAAAATATAAAATTTAATTACAATGTAATTCCACAAAGTAAAAATACAAATCAAATACAAATTTTATTTAATTGGCTATTTGGCAGTAAGTAATTCATATTTTGTGCTTATTTTAAAACAGCGCCATCTATTGCTCAACCCCGCTTAACATAACGTTACATACCCCGCTTTCAATTTATTTTTTCATTATTTTAAAACATTATTTGTGTAACCATGTTGCGCAAAATATAACGCTTTCAAAAATAAAACCTGCCTTAAAGTATGCAGTTCCTTTAAGTCGGTAAAAAAATCGCCGTACTTTCACTGCTTTTTCTCCAGGGAAAACATATAAGGTGGTAGATATTAAAAAGTAAAAATATTCAACAAGAGGGAAGCTTAAGGTAGTGGTAGACTTCGTTCTCACCAACTGACGATTGATAATTGAATACAAGTTTTCTCGTATTCTTTTATCTGGGTTTGGTTGGTTAAATAGAGGATGCTTACAACTAAACACTACCCTAAGTAGATAGATACAAGAGTGGTGATGACGGACGAGGCTGTCTAGAAAATGTGCATTCCGCTCCTGCTGGCGTCTAAAAAAAATAAATTTTCCCAATTTTTCTTTAATATTATCACCTAATTTGTAATTTAATTAATTCTTTCTTAGAGAGAATAAAAACGAACTTAAACTTGACTATAAATTTCATTGTAGAAAAAAAAGTATCCTATATTGGAATCAGGACTCTAAGGCACCTCCTCACAAAATTTCGTTAAAATCTATCCCGTAGTAGACAGACCGGAAATGAGTTACTATTTAAGTACTAACAATAAAATGGCAGTACTCGTACTAGTATACAAAAACTTTTCCAAAAGGTTGGGATTTTTTCACACCAAATGTCTTAACGACAACGCATATAACAGGGGCGTCAGCGTTAAAATTTTAGTTTACGCTTGACTTCGCATTTAATAAGGAAACTCTCAATAGATGCACTTATTTTATAACTAAAAAATCTTGTAAATAAACTCTATTAATTAAGTTTAACTATTATTTAAGGACAAAAGGAACCAGTGCCTCGTTTTACCAACTTATGTGAGAAACTAATCACATGAAATTATTATAATCATCTTGTTTTACACAGGGTGAGATAGAGATAATGACAAACTTTTTTATTGCATTATTTTAAAAATTTTAGGATTAGCTATGGAACAACCTGGAAAAAAAGAATGACTATTATATTTGCATGTGAAAAGTTACTCACTTTAGTTACAGAGACAAGGTACAGGTATGTTAAAACAAAATTTAAAAAAATAAACAACATGTTTTGAAAACATGATTAAAAAAACATGGCAGAAAGGAGGTATTTCCTCTGGAAAAGTTGTTTTTTATTTTGTTGTAAACAATTAGAAATAAGGAGAACATAGTTTTCCCAAGTTTTTATTAAAATGTGTTGCTTGTGACCTGTTGTTTACATACACTCCGCATCAGATGATTAGAAGTGTTGGAATTTCTAGTTTTACTAGGCCTACACATCTTTTCAAGTGCTAAAGTTTTACTACCATCGGAACGGTAATTAATTTTCTTTGATATAAAAACAATAATAACAAATACAATAAAGTTTAAAATGTTATTTTAAAGGTCGTTTTTCCGTTTACATTTAAATTCAATTTTAAAATTTGTTTGCAAGTAGTCGCATTTGATTTATACTTTTAACTTTTAGTAGAAGAGAAATAATACTTTCTAAGAAACATTAGCCAAAATGGGCAAGAAAAGTTCTACAATATAGAGAAAGAGCCAAAATCGATTTTTATTGTCCGCTTTAATATTTCTATGGCGCCTTTGCGCGTAAAATTGAGCGAAGTCACTGGGTTCGTATACTTAAAAAATATTGCAAACTATAAAACTAAGGTTTCCAACTACTTAGGTCCAACTGAAAGACGGTTTCCAGCCATTTTAGCTCCAACTGAAAATAGAAAAATTTTGAGAATCAGGTCAAACTTCTCTCTTTCACCACAAATTAGTTCTCAATCAGGTATTGTTATCTGTAGCTGACCGTGTTAGCATAAACCAGCGGCGGTATCACCAGCATAACGGACTAAATCGCTGTTCCTGGGGTTAAGGTCTAAACCCTATCCAACCCGCTACTACCCGAGGGGCCTCACCATAAACGGACACAGAGACTTTTCGTCCTCTTGGGGCTACCGTGGTACCAGTCGTTTCGTGCCAGTCCTGTCAGACATTCATGGGTCTTATCTCCAGTTTCAGCCTCCGTGCAAGATTCGGGGACTACTGCCCTTGCGCGGCTCATATACTTAAAAATATTGAAAACTATAAAATTAATTACAAAGGAAAGTTTCCAACCACTTTAGCTTTAACTAAAAATAGAAAAATTTTAAGAATCGGGTTAAACTTCTATCTTTTAGCACCACAAATCAGGTTTCAATCAGATATTGTGATACAGATTCCCACCTGTAGCAGACTGTGTTGACCTAAAACAACAGTGGTCTTACCAACATACCGGACGGTCCTATCAGACGTCGAAGAATTTTTCTCTCACTTTCAGGATCCGTGCAAGTCTCGGCGACTGGTGCCCTTTTATACTCCTGAAGTATTAGCGTCAAACTGTCAGAAGTCAAGAAGAGAATATGCCCTCGGGGGTCTCAAGCTGGTATAGCAAGGGTAAAAAGGGCTATTGCAAGCTGTGAACACATGACATTAAAATAATGAAGAAAACGAAGAAATGTCCCAAATAATGTACGCAAATAAAGTCGATTACACATGGTATGGGACGTTTAAGTAAGACGACATATTTATAGTTTCTGTGACGAAAAGAAATTTAATTTAGATGGGTCAGAAGGCTGCAATTATTTTCACGGTATAAGAAAACAGAAGTTTTTTTTAAACCGCCATCCCTCACAGTACAGAGTGTGCAGTTATGGTATGAGATGCTATAACGTACCACGACACAATCAGATTTTTCTTAAGTAAATAATATTTTTTTGATCGATTCCATGGATTATAAAATAAGATATTGCTGCAATACATAATGCCAGAGCTGTAAAACAATGTCTTTTAAACCAAAATGTTCGACTTATTAATTGGCCATTTTATTTTCCCTACATAAGCATAATTGGACATTTATTGGGTTACATTTCCGCAAGGTTTATGAATGACAAAAACAAAGAGATGATAGAGAATCGCTAGTTGATGCCTTTAAGGACGCCTGGAATGCAACTTCTTTAGGTTATGATTCAATAAAAGCGCCTATATTTAAATTTTTTGTCTTTCTCTGCGAAAGGGCCTTTAAAATACTGTTGAAATAAACTTTATGTTTTGTTGTTGATGTTTTTGTAATCTTGAGAAAATGCTCTTTCCGATGGTAGTAAAATTTTAGTTGTTGATTAAATATTCAATGTTATGGCCTATTATGTAAAACAAAGTGGTTCTAATCATCTAATCCAGAGTGTATTTTATGGATAAAGCAGCTTGTGTTTTATTCCAGAGGTATTTACTTCTACCATTCTTTTCCCCTAATTTACATTTTAACGATTGAAATATTTAGGATTGATTCACATTGAAAACACATTTATCTTTCGTATAACTTCATAACTATCGGTGAAGCGTTTTGTTAAAAATGAACCAAGAAAACAATATTTTGTATTTAAAAGCGTAAATACTTATTAACATATTTGAAATGCGCAGCTTATAAAGCTGTAGGGAAATATATACCACATCAGTATTTGTACATTTGGGCACGAAGAAAAATTCTTTATAAATAGTTTTAAATGAGAATAAACAGTTTTTAGTTAAATTTTAGTAAATTTTAAAGGCGAGGTCTGTTGTTCTGTGTCGATCGAAATAATTGTTTAAATTCTACTGAAATTTCGTTATGTGGCATTTCTTAATTTTATTCTAAATCAATTTGCGCACTCAAAGGCAGTTCCCGTTTCTCTTCTCTTAACTGTGATATTTCATGTCTACAAAATTATTGGTTATTTTTTTGTTAAAGAGTTTGAGTTTGTATATTAATATAGGTGGAATATCGAATCTCACCACTGACTTTATGGGTCCCCTTTTCGAACTCCTTTGGGAGCTAATAATTTCAGTCATCCAGTTAGTAATTTACGACTACCTTATATTCGTAGTGATTTCAAAGTGGCTACTTGTAACTGTCGGTCTTCTGCCTTATCACGGAGTCTTTTGTAATTGCTAGCATTATTCTAAGGCTTAGATCTGCTATGGTCTTTGGTCCTTAGCCTAATGCTATTCAGTGCTGAGCATTTAGACGCAATGTGCGTTACCGTCTTAGCTTCGTCCAAGCACTGTCTGCAAGATACTTGAAGTTTTAATGACCAATTACTAGCGCAGTTATCCAGCTTAAGGTACTTTGATTATATGCAAGGAATTTTTGAATCTCACTAAAGAGAGTCTGTTGCTTCAGTAGTACATTTAGAGATGAACCTGTCTTCTTCATATGAGGTATTCATGTCCATCTCTTCCGACCAATAAATACCGGTTACTTCGGAGAATGAGGTCTACACCTCTTGCGAGGTTACCTTGTCTATCGTTATGATTCGTAAAATGAAGAACAGATGTCCACCCACACAGAGCCCCATATGCACACATATGTAAGTCTAAAAATGTTCTCCAGAGTTCGAATTTATTTAGAAGCCTGTTACAAGCCACCACAACTCTTAGATATAAGCCGAACTACTGAACTACCACAGAACTCAGATTAACAAAGAATTTATTTCGTAGAACTAATTCGAGGACATTGTAAAATAGGATAGTTTTTCAGTAGTAAGGTATGGTCTAAACAAATGAAATATTTTTTTTCTGGTGATCAAAACATAAGGGGAAGTCTGATCTTTAACAGCGGATCTTCTTAATGTTTCACCTCAAGTCTTGTGCTGAAGTCTGAGCCTGCAAGATAAAATTTGCATGCCTACGTCTTCTAAAACCCGGAAAATTTTAAGGCAGTACCAAGCTTAGGACGCTCATCCGCATTGGTGACCTCCCATATATTCGTTTGCCATGGGACCAACATGTTTAGGGCTGCGTTAAAACTTGTCTACTGCAGATGCAATCCCAACACGGTGCTTCAACGGTTGCCAAGTGCGTATTCGGCTAAAGCAATAAACATGTGTGATAATGAAGAGTCTCATAACGAGAAATGCATCAAAATCAGACAACAAAATCTAATAAAAGTTTTGAAAGAAATTTTATTTTTTTGTCCCACGAATATTTTGCAAATCCCTCAAATTTTCACCATTTGTGCGGCTTTTTTTGAAAAATGATGCTGGTAACTCTACATTTAGTGTAAATAATAAATAATGACTTTATTAACTATTTAAGCATAAAGTCCCCCCAGTCGTTTAGAGTCATGAATAATTAAAACAAAAATTATTTTTTGTTTTTCTTGTTTTCTAAAATTTTCTATACAAGCTTTCACCAACATATGAATATTAATTTATTTCTATTTTCATTTCTTTTTGTATATTATGTATGTCCTTTTTAAATAATATTATTGCGTTTTAAAACTTTTTCTAAAAATATTACTTTTTAATTGAAACAAAACAAAGTAGATGTTTTTATTTGGTGCTTCTTTGAATTATTTAAAATTCCTTCATCAATATTAAACTAAAAGTGTTTACTTTATGTAACCAGCCTTATAACCCAACCCAAATGCTTGGTTATAATATTAAATTAATATTTATGTTTTTCTATTTTTTTCATATGTGGCTGATGGAAACACTATTTGAAAAAAAAATAGACTTAATGGCAGATAGACTGACAGAATGACAGAATGACACCATTATCTACAATATTTTGTTATATAAATGCTGCTTCAGTTCATCGCTGTTTGTGTGAGCGTTTGTTAAAATTTTAACAAGAACTTGTCATCCATTTCAGCAGAGTAGAATTTATTTGAGATTTTTTTGTTATGTAGGGTTCCACTCACTATTCGAAAGGTCTAGACTTGCCTGGCACTTTTAATTTTTATTTTTGTTTAAACTCTTAATAAATTTCCCTTAAAATCTGGCTTTTTAGTTTTTAATAATTAGAAAAATTCGATGTATAAAAAAGTAACTTATTTCCTGTCTGACTGTCTGTATGCGTTCGCATCACGTAAAAAGTACTGGATGGTTTTTAACAAAATTTTGTAAGAGGGTACTTTAGTATCCTGATTCCAATATAGGATACTTCTTTTCCGCAAAAATTTCTTATTTCTAGAAGAAAGTGGAGAAAAAGTAGTGAAAGTACGAAATTTTACCGATATGCGGCGTATTTTAGTAGGGATGAGATCCTTTATATAAAGTAAATACAAAAACCAAAACTGCAGCACTAAAAAAGTAAGGGTCTATGGTGTGGATTGCTTTTACAAACGAAGTGGCGGGCACAGCTAGTATTTACATATAATAGAAATAGAATACAAAACAGAAATTTTCATAATTTCTGTCTCATTTCCAAGAACAAGAAAGGAAAAAGAAGTGATAGTACGCAATTATACCAATTCTTTGGTAATACAAACTTGGCAGCACCTTTTTGTTTTTGTCAGCGGGAAATTTTTAACTCTATTTACAGAACTCTTCAATAGTTACAGAATTTTTATAAATTTTAGAATTTTATGTAAATTTTATAATATTTTATAGAGCCTTTCTTCCTGAGTAATTACACAGGGATGGACACCTCTATATAAAGTAAATATGTACATAAACCATAACTGAAGCATTGGAAAAGTAAGATTCTTAAAATTTGCTGTGGATTAGCTTCTAAGTAAAATCGAACAAAATATTGTCAGGAAGCTTGCGACGCACACTGTGGCCGTGTAGTGTATTTAATGGTCTTAAATCAAGGAGGTTGCGGAGCTTCATGAAATTTTGCACACATTTATTTTAAATTTTTTATGAATTTCAATTTTTTTTTTACAAAAATACGCCCACTTTTACGCCCACCTCCCATACAACTTAAATAGAAAATGTGGCATAACTTCCATGATTTTAAATATGTTAACTCAATTTTCATAAAACATTAATACTATAATTGTAGAATGACCTCCTGAAAATATGAACTTAATCCGCCCACTTTTACGTCCACCTCCCATACAAACGATATTTCGAAAATGCAATATCTTTATATGCAATATGTTTATTTTTCGCAAAAATGCATATAACATCTATTAAATGTTGTTTTGAAAATATGAAGAAAATCCGCCGACTGTAACACCGACCCCTCGTACAACTCCAATATAAAAATTTTCCATACAAATCAATCTACAATTTTGCCGTGTCTATACAATATATTTGGAATTTCTCAGCGTCTATTGCCTGACTGCAACTAATTGTGGATAATATAATTTTGAACCGAAGATTTCATTCTGGCATTGCTCTCCCCAAAGGTTTTCGTTGGACGTCCACGTTTACCATCCACTGTATCATCCACTACTTCTTCAGTCAACGTATAAGAATGTGTTAGCCATTCTTCATTGTCATTAAAAAATCTTGATGAAGTACGCTGACTCTTGTTCCACTACTTTAAAAATTGAGACATAAATGTTTGTTTCAAAAACCGTCAGAATTTTTCTTGAGTTTTCTCGGACACTATTTTATAATTCCGAAAACTACACCAATTATAAGATCAATATCTTTTTTACGTTGAAAAACAATTTCCGAAAGCGTGCTGAAAGATATTTTTAGCTTTTCCATTGCTTATTATATAAATTGGCTTTAATTGCTTAATAAACACTTACTTATCACTATACCACTCTCAGATATAATATAAAAGAATGTTTATAACGGATAACGGAGTTAATTTTTAAGAGAAAAAATGTGAACAATGTTAAGTTATTGATTAAGTTATACGTAAAGCTCTTCATTTAATGTGTAGTAAGTTTACATTTAGATTTTTTGTTGTTTAGTCTACGTAAACAATGTACCGATATTACTTTGATAAATACTTTTGTGTACATTTGTTTTTGTAATCGGGACTCAAATTTAAGTTTTTTCTATAGTACACATGCAATGAAATGCGTAAAATAACGCATAACGCATATTTTTTACTGTAATTTTTTGGTTTTTCATTGTTTTTTCGGTGGCGGGCAAATTGGGGCAGAATTTTTTTTTTAGTCTGTTAGCTGAGACTCTCAGCTTTAATTTGGTATAGGACTCCATGTGTCGCACTGCTTCGCACACAACTAAAAGTCTAACGGAAAATCATAAATGTTTTTATTTTTGGTTTAAAATATATTGTCAAAACAATTTTTTTTTTTTTTAAATTTTTAAAAATTTTTTTTTTAATTTACATATAATGCTTAATGTCCATTTTAATTGAAAAAATACTTATAAGGTACATTCGGTGTATAGTTTATAAGTAACAGGCTTTTGAATATGACATAGAAAACTATAACATTTGGGACTTGTTCACATACTTCAAATTTGCGCTGCTCGGGACAGAAAACCAATGGAGATATTTGCATGAAATTTTTCACACATGACCTTTAGATAGTTTTTAACCATCTGTGCAAAAATCATCAAAATCGAAAAGCAGGTCCAAATTGATTTATTGCCGCAGTGGCCACAGTGTGCGACGTGGCGAGCACAGCTAGTCTATACATATAAAAAAAACTGTTATAGAACCATTTCTGAATATGAAATATTATTTGAAAATGTTGTTTGTGGAGCAGTTAGTAATCGAAATGGAGTCCAAAACAGCAATTTTTAGAATTTTTGTCTGTCTATGTGTAATAAAATTTTGTGAGGAGGTACCTAAAGGTACCTAAGTATCCCGATTCAAATATAGGATATTTTTTTCCTAAATAAAGAAAAAGTAACGAAAGTGGTACTGCAAACTTTGCATCACCTTTTATTTTTTGTCAGCAGGAAAGAAGTGGCGGGCACAGCTGGTTTATTAAAATAAAATTTTTTTTTAAATATCTATTTTAACTAAAATTCACTATTTAAATTTGTTTCCATCCAAGGATCTATAAAAGAGCTAGAGGATAGCTTGTTTTGTAATAAAATAAACAGCATCCTTTAAGTTCTAAAACTCAACTTGGAATATCACTAGTAGCCCGTTCAGGCTGCCACGAAATTAAGTCATTTCGTGATTTCAGCCGAAATCAACTTGAAACTACGTAATTTCGCATACAATTTACCATTGCCGAAATTAACTCATTCTACTTAATTTCGTCGAAATTAACTTGAAATTACGATAGACAACGCTGGTTTTGTATATAAAGCTACACTTTTTGCAACCATGACCATAATTACAACCTTGAAAGTGCGCTTTTGTCAGAAAAAATTTAAAAGCCAAATGAAATAATGGAAATATAAACATAATTGTACATTAATTTTGTTGTAGTGCTGTTTTTAATATTCGTGTATATTTTAAATTGATACGAAAGTGTTGTGCGAAAGCTTTTTTCTAAAGAATTAAATTATACAAATGTAACTAAACGTGATCAGCTGTTTGCGAAATCAACTCAAATGTCAAAAAGCCCAGTATGAACACCTTAGATTTCGTTCGTAATTTCAGTTCGAAATTACTTAATTTCGTGGCAGCCTGAATGGGCTATAGGTTTGCTTTTAAAATAAAGGGCAAATACTTGTCTAAATAAATACCATCCTATTTTTCGCCATCAACCGTAGCCGGCAAATTGAGTGACTACTCTTGCCTTGGGTTTGTGTTACCTACTGCGCCCAAGTTGTTGCAAATGATGATGACGATGATAAAGTGATACATGAGAAATTTATAAGACTTACATTTTTAAGGTATTTTTTTGACTTGATTAAAATTGTATTTTGCTTCCAGTGCACAATTGTATTTCTCACACATCTGCTCATGTTGGAGGTAGTGATGGGTAAAAGCATGTGAAAGACTTAAATCAAAAACATTCATCTAATGAGAAAAAATCTAAAATCTTCCTTCATATATTGCTTAATTTTTCAAGATAAATTATAATTAATAATATAATAATTATTTGTTATTGAAAATTGGAATGTCTAAGTATTCGCAGTAAAGGGTCTTTCATTAAGCGCTTTCTATCTTAAGTTTTAAATTTGACAACACAGAAAAAATTGTTTGCACCATTTAAAGGATTTAATTAGTTTTACATTAAAATTCCATTAATTTTTTTAATGGCTCAAATATATATTTTTTTAAAACACAACAAAAAAAATGTCCTATTTAAATAAATAATTGAATCGATTAAATATTTCATTAAATTTTAATCTGAATCCAATTAAAACCTTTAATTGGTGAATTTTTTTTTCTGAGAAAGTATGTGTGAGATATCATGGTTATTTTTTATTCATTTGAAAGGCCTATCAATGCTACTTAAGGCCAGGATTCACTATCCTACACAATCGTACGATTTAGTCACAAAAAAATCTGACAGAATTCAGTCCTACTTAAAAAATCGTTTCAAAATGGCGTTGCAGATGCCACTCTATCATACAAAACAAGATTTTGCAACTCCGATCGCATGGAAAAATACTATTTTATGATATTTTTGAAAAGATTATCAAATCGTACAGACCGTCAAAAGGTCATACACTTTTAATCCACACTTTCATACTTTTTGAGCACACATGCAATTTTTGACAAATCGTACAACTGATTATTGCCATTACTTGCTTTCTTTCTGACCTTTCCACCTTGCAGTTTAGAGCAATGACAAAGATTTCGTTAGAGACCATAAGAGAGTGTCTGTCATATAATGCCACGAGAATACTCGTCTTCTTCCTTGCCGAACTACCTTTGGTTTTGTCTGGCACAAAAGCTTTGGTATTCTAGAGTCTTTCCATATCATCTCAGTTTACTTTTGTTGGTTCTTTTAACAAGAGCTAAAACTTCTAGGTTTATTCTAATGTTTTTATAGCTGATTCTTTCCCTTCTAGTTTTTCCTGCTACTCGACATCGAAAATTCATTTCTGTATCCTGTACTCCACTTGTAATTGAAGAAGTGTGAGCCCAGGAGTTACAACCGTAGGTAAGAGTAAGGATATACATTTCGCTGTACACCGATAATTTTCTTTTCGTGCATACGTCTCGTTTTCCTATGCAAATTTTGTTTAGAGCGTAGTGCAATGCCCAAAGTGACATGAGCAGTCCTGTTGAAATCACAAAATGAAGGGTCTAAATATAAATCTTATTTTTACGTCTTTAATTTGTTTTAAAGCTGAGGCAGTTTCCCATTATTGAATTGAATTTAAATCAAATTAATTTAATTTTAAAACTTAATTTTAATAATTTTTTTTAATCATATTAAAAACATTTCCAATACAAGTAGATACCGTTGATTTTAATTAAGTTAAGTATTTATTTTATCTCCATTCCCGATGTGATAAACAGCAATAATTTAAAACATTTTAAATTTTTGGTTGTGCGAGTTCGTTCGATTTATACAAAAACATCATTAGAAATTGTAAAAGATAAATTAACAAAAAATTATAAAACTGGCTTTTAAATCCGAAAAAAAGAACAAAAAACAAAACTTGTAAAACTTCTTTAGACATTTTTTGAAAATTGTTTATTCATTATTTTTATATTTTATATTCATTTGAAACATTTTTTTAAACAGCCATTTGCAAATTGTTGTTTCAGAAATGACAGCAGTAAATAATCGGTAGATAACATACTGTTTCTTAAAAATCTGGTTTCGAATAAAATTGCTTCTTAACCAGATTTACATAATTTTAACACTTTACTTTTAATTCTTTTGTTACAATAGCGGTATTCACTACTCTTCCTAGCATAACTGCAAGTGTAGCATATATAGCAAGTTTATTGTAACATCGGATCTTTGGAATTCATTTTATGAAAATTACATTAGTGCCGAAATGCTCACTCACTGCGCAATCATGTGTGATATGTATTTTAGCTTTTTTCTGCTTCTTTTCATACATGAGTTTGTGTATTCACGAGTGGGATGATATATTTTTATTTTTCTTTCTATTCGAAAGTGAATATATGAAAAATATTTTGTTTCTCACGCAAGTGCTCATATATGAGAATTTACAATTTTTCATAAAAGAGTAGGTCGTAGAAAAATTACGTTCTAGCTTAAGTTTACCATGCACAGTAATGAGGAACTTCACCTGTGGTATTGAAACAGACAAGACTCTTTGGAAGGAATCTAACCAGCTAACCTCAGACTAATAAATTAGTACATTACTTACAAGTCTAATTGGTCACTCAAAATTTAATTTTACTTTGTCCGTTCATGTTCGTTTTTCCGGTCGATGCTTTATATCCTTTATAAAAATCACACTTTTCTATTTAAAGCGATCCATAAATCAGTCAAACAATAGTGTTTTCATTGATTATGCGATCGGCAATCAAAGAAACAAAGCTTAGGGTAATTTAAGAACTATATATTATAGTTGAATCAGATGGTTGTACTCAAATAATATAGTTATAGTTCACTCTAATTATGTTAATAGAACTTTATTTTTGTTTAATATAATATTGTATTATACAACCATAAGAGTAAGTTTAAACATATTATAATAAAATAAATATTATAATTGTAATAAAATTATAATATGATAAAAAGTTAATATATTATGATCAAATATAAAAATTATATGAATAATTTTTATTTTTGTGTATAAAAATCTGCATAATTTTTAGTTTTAATTTATAGCTTGCTTTTAACCCAAGTTATTTTTTCACAGAAATTAAGTATTATGTCCATTTCGCTGAGTGCTTAATTTAGCTTATCAGCAGGATACCTTTACCCAAGTTTTTTGTGAGCTTAAATTACTTTTATTTTTTAAAAATTTTCTTAACAAAATGAGACTTAATTATATGCTAAAATTAAATAATATGGTTCCCCGCACGTATACGCATTTTATAACAATAGATACAAATAGAACCAGTAAATCAGATTCGAATGATTTAAAAAAAAAAATTAATTGAAACTTATTTTCATTAATAAAAACTAATTATTTTGATTTTTAAAACTTTTATTTGCTCTTTTGGAAACGGTGAGCGAATAGAAAGTTATTTAAAAGAAAACAAAATATTTTAACAAAAACATGATTAGCGTGACCAAAGTTAGGTTTATAACAACTTTATTTTATTCACCGTAACCATATATTGTTGCAGGGAACATAATATGGTTCTTGCGGTCAAACAACAATTATGTTTTTCTTAGCATGTGTTATAAAGATAATTACTTTTTTTGTGTTAAGAATTTTATTAATTTAAGAAGCTAAATTTTAATTTTCGCCAGACGTTAATCGGAATTTATGCCGTTACAACAATTAGACATATCTAGGCACATTATTATAACTTTCCTTTAGCTAAAGTTAGGATTTTGATGGAGCGATAAAAAATTTTTCGTTATTAAAAGGAAGCTAAAAACCACTTTTAACTATCACGTACTATAAGGACAAGTTATAGCAATGAGCATTATCCTCATAACGAAAAACTACTTATAGCTCCAACAAAATCCCAACTTTAGCTAAAGGCAAGTTATAATAATGGGCCTTAGAGAATTAAACAATATTATAATAAAGTCGCTATAACCAGTTATTTTAATACTTGTCCCTCGGAATGATGTGTTCTGATTTAGTATACTTCGGGAGGAGATGGTTTCATTCAGTGATTAAAAGTCGGATATTTGATAAGGTATGATATTCTTATCTGGTTAAGATTCACAGACTGTAAATATGAAGATTTATACTGGCTCTTTTGGGTAAATTTTTATGAAACTCTCGTGTTACTTGTAGAGTTTTTGTAGGACTTTCTGACGATTGTTATGTATCCCCATTTTTTTAACTATCCATTTGTTAGTATACAACAATTTTTTCTTATGTTGCAACCCAACATGTATGTCGGTTCTATCAGTATTGATACCATCAGAGACCTAAAATTTCTGGTTAAGTCAAATAAGGTATCTCCTCCTCCCAACTATGGTATCACCATAATGAGATAAAATTTATTTGCAATGTGTGTACTTTATCCCAAGGAGTTCCAAATGGAGTATATTATATGGAGGGTCATTCGATAACTGTAATGTTCTATTGGTTTAGAGGGGTTTTATTTCTTGCCACTTCAATTTTGGAAATGTTTCGCTATTTTTTCTAGAGATGTTCCTCATCTATATTTATATATATTTATATATTTAACATTTCTGTACATGAAATATTTTATTTAAATTTTGTTGCTGGTGCAGTTAGTAATCGAAGTGGAATACAAAACAGCATTTTTAGAGTTTTTGTCTGTCTGTCCATTTGTCTTTCTGTCTGTCCATCTGTCTTCCTGTCTGTCTTCTTCTTTATCACGTAAAAACTACTGGACGAATTTAAGTAAAATTTGTTGTGGTGGTACCATAGTATCTTGGTCCAAATATAGGATAACTTTTGCAAAAATATGTCATTTCCAAGAGAAAATAGAGAAAAAGTAGTAACAGTACGCAATTTTGCCGATTTAAAGGTACTGCAAACTCGACAGCAACTTATTTTTGTCAGCGGGAAATTTGAACACTATTTACGGAATTCTACAATATTTTTAGAATTTTATATGAAGGCTTTGTTCCTGCGTAAGTACCCAGGGATGGCTATCACTATTTAAAGTGAATACATAAATCATAACTGAAGCACTACAAAAGTTTGGTGTGGATTACTTTCAAAGCAAACTTGAACAAAATATTGTCAAGCCGCCCACGACGTGGCGTAATATTTCATACTAATTCAATAGAGATTTATATTATTTTATCTCTCTGCTGTTTTTTTTTTTTTTTCAGTAAATTTATCTATCCTCTAAAAGTCATTATTTAGTCCAAAACAATGCTCGTTATCCTCTTTTTGAAATTGAATTAATTTAATTTGAAATAAAAAAAAATGTTGTAAAGGTTGTTATGGTCATCCCTCAATTTCCAATAACACATTTTAGCTGTTAAAACTAGTCGCTATCTTTTTTCTCTTTAAAATATTATTTATAATTAAAAATAAATAGAATTCGGCTCAAAAACTGCAACTATTAATTTAACCCTCGACCAATAAATGCACAACAGACATTTTCAGCACATTTTCTCTTGTTTTATTTATGCATTTTTTCAGTAAAAGAAAAAAATGTGCAAATAAATCCCACAAGTTATAATGAAAATTGGGATTTGATATTAAATTTGCTGAATATATGTATATAAAAAACATTTTTAGACATACATATGTACATCAACGCATCAGTAATTTCAGCAACATTAATCTGTTTTCCAATAAAGCTGTATAGCAGCATTTGAATAATTACAGTCATATTTATAATGAGCATTTGTCGGTTATAAATTAATAAAATTTTGAAATAAAAACAAGTTGCGTACTAGATAATATTTATTAAAACTTTTTTCAGTTTAATTACAACTTTTTTTACATGTAACAGTTTGTAAAAATTTTCATTACTTTTACAATATTTATATATATATTTCTTGGAATAATTTACTACGTTGATTTTTTTTATAAGTGACATGGGTGGGCATATAAAGTTAATGTTTTTAAGGACTTATATTTATATGTTGATTAAAAAGTAATAAGTAAAACTCTAAACTGTTACAACAAAACTTAAAAGGAGTTTTAAACTATGTTTATTGAAAAGCAGTATCCAGGAATTATTTTTTTTACTATTTTCATTGCTGCTAGAAAAGATAAAAAAATTCAATTCAGCAATAGCCAATATCTTCCTTCAGGCATTTATTTATTTATTAAGGGGCTGCTGAAAAAGGCAGGAGCACAAAATTTTTATTCCGGCTCGAAAAAAGGAATTAAACAGAATAAAGAGCACCGAAAGAAAGTTTTCAACTGGCTGAAAAAAGTCTGCTAGAAATACTAGCAAGGGCTAGTAGTCGCACTAACAAGTGCTAAAAAACGCACCAGCAAGGAATACTAACTCCTACTAACATTCAAACAGACAAAGAAAAAAGATAAATAAATATGTACATATGCCATAATAAATAAATTTTAAACATTTCACTAATCCTTCATTCAGACTCCTGTATGCAAAATTTCTTATGTGGGTTACAGTAACCGAGTACAGAGTTGCAACAAATCTTTAAAGAAATCGATTGTATTCAGATAGATAGAGAATTTGTATAGTTTTAGTTTGCAAAAACCAAACATTTAACCAACTATTTTAATGGGAACAATATTATAGTGGTTTTTTTATATATTCTTATATATATAGCTATTTTTAGTTTTAATTTTGCCATCGAAACAGCAATATTTAAATCAATTTGATAAAATGATAGAAGCTTTACAAACACTGGTTTCAAAAGTCAAATGAAAAGTTTCTAGGAAACAGATTATCTTGACTACAGTAATGCTTAGAACAACTATAATCTTTTCACCTCAACCATATATTGTTGCAGAGAACTTAAAATGGTTCTTGTGACCATACAAAAACCATATTTTTCTTAGCTTGTCGTATAAAGATATCTTTTGTTTTTTTTGGTTAAGAATTTTTATAAATTTATTTTTTTTTTTTATTTCGGACCAGCACTCAGGGGATGACCCCTACTCAGGCAAAGCATTGTGCCAGAACTAGGAAATTAGGTTATGGGAAGGAGGATAGAGGGAGTAATGTTTGTGGACATTCGATTTGAATTTTCCAACATTGTAGTTGACAGGAAAGACCTCTGTAGGAAGATGATTCCACAAGCGAACTGTACGGCTAAAAAATTAATTTTCTCTGTAATGCATTGTGCGATTCACTGGCCAATCGACCACAAATGGATGAGCTCTTAATGAAAAGCGTGTTGTGCGCGAAAACGTGCGGATATCGGTATCTAGTTCCCTAATCTCATCAGAGCACATTCCATTGTAGTAGCGATAAAACAGCGAAACACAACCCACATTGCGTCGATGTTCAAGAGAGTAAATAGAGTTGGATACCCTACTGTTACCTATGAGCTTCTTTGCCCTCTCCTGCACGCGATCAAGTAGTTCCAAAATAGACTTTGGAGCACCGGCCCATACATGAGAGTTGTATTCCATTTTTGGCCGGATGTAAGTGGTATAAATAGTAAGGAGATCGGATGAGGTGAAATATGTTTTACACCGTTTGAGAAAACCGAGACACTTGAAAGCTTCTTTTGAGACTTGAAAAATGTGCTTAGTCCATCGAACGTCACACTGGATTTTCATGCCTAGAACATCAAGAGCTTCTGATTCCTTAATACTTATACCACCCATAATTACAGATGTAGCACCATTATCGGCCGAACGCCGGTGCGTTAGCATACAACAATGAGTCTTACGAGCATAAAAGTCGACTCTATTTGCCCGGCCCCAATTAGATATTGTTACGAGATCGTGATTGAGCGTATCATTCATGTTTTGCCGCTTGGTCCCAATCTCTAAAAGGCAGAATATATACGAATGGCAAATGCTGCTATCATCTGCAAAAGAGTACATAGGGTTGGAAGTTTGACAGAGAAGGTCATTTAGAAAAATAAGAAACAGGGTAGGAGAAAGAACAGAGCCTTGCGGTACCCCTGAATTAATCTTGAACTCGTTTGATGAAATCCCATCTATAACAACTCGTATAGTGCGATCCCTGCGAAAGCTCGATATAAATCGCGAAAAGCTATCACCGACACGAAAAGCAATAAGTTTTGACAGGAGTGCACCATGCCACACTCTATCAAAGGCCTTGGAGATATCTAGAGCCACCACCTTACTTTCGCCGAAATGGTGAATGGATTGACACCATTTTTCCGAAAGGAAAGCCAGCAAGTCCCCTGTAGAGCGCCCCCTACGAAAACCATACTGGCGGTCGCTTAGTAAGCTGTTGGACTCCAGATACTTGACAAGATGAAAATTTAGCATATTTGCATTACCTTAGAAAGAGTAGAACAGACTGCAATTGGGCGGTAATTTTCAGGGTTGTTAGCCTCTCCTCTTTTGGGGATTGGCGTTACATTAGCTAACTTCCAGCACATTGGAAACTCACCAGCATGATACAAGGTGCTGAAAAGAGTCGCTAATGGACTTGCTAGCGTCGAAGAGCACTGTTTCAAGACCAGTGCTGGAATGCCATCCGGCCCAGAAGACTTGTTGATATTGAGATCTGATATGAAGGATAAAAACATTTTGTGGAACTACAGTCACTTTTATCTTCCTACTTGTCGACTGATGACGATTTCTTTCTGTCATCACACGCTTCTGATTGCAGAGCTCATAAAGAAATCAAGGAAGAGTTAGAAAATGTTCACAGCACATGTTTATTAGTATTACGATTAGCTAACTGCATTTAAATACGTGTAGTGTGTTTATTTGCTTCCTCTTTTGAAAAGAGTTCATTATTTGAGGTTAGCCATTGGTTAGCTAAATGTTTGGATTCTTATTTTCGCCATAGAAACGAACAAATTTTGGTGCTCTTGCTAATATGATAGTAGCTTTTTAAACACTGGTTTTAAACACTTCTACTTGAATAGCAAAGCACATAAAAAAACAAAAGCGAAGTAACATAAAGCACAGATGCCTCGGTGGGCTTGTAGGTAGCATTCTAGTATATCAGTCCAGGGTTATGGGTTCGATTCCCACCAAAGACTCTAGAATTTTTCACTACAAGTTGGCAGAAGACTAAGAAGACTAGGTGCCTACAAATAGTTAATTGCGTTAGTACAAGTCACGGTGATATCTCAAGTGATATCTGGCCGAGTTAAAAATCGCGGTAAGACGATACTTGCAGACAGTGCTTGGAAAAAGGCTAACATAAAAAGGCTACAGTCGAGAGTAGAAGATTAGTGGCAGAACGAGACTTAAGAAAGTATGGGTAAATTTGCAGTCGGATACCAGAAATCAGGAATGAAGGGGGTATACAAAAAAAAAAACATAAAGTAACACGCACATTTACGCCAGCATTACAGATCGTTTACGATTGTTTCACTGAGTTTAAGTACGTCCAATTATTTCGAAAAGATAAAATTCACCATGTATTTTAATGTTTTCATTTAAAGAAAAATTACTTTTTATCCTGTATTCTCGGAATTTATTTAACATTTATTCTCGTTTATTTTCAGTCAATATAATATTTAAATCATAAAGAACCCTCAGTTGTTTGAAATAGTTTCTTTACTAGTTATTTAAATAAGAACCCAATATTATATGTTCGGTGTCTGAACAACTCAAAGCAGATTAGATTTGAATATTTGTTGAATACAATTTTCATTAATTTCTGTTTTTATATTCTGTGCTTAATAAACTATTAATACAGATTATTTAAGGAGTCTTTGGTGGGAAATGAACCCGCAACCCTCACACTGATAGAGAAGTGCTCTATCTATCAGTCTATCGAGATATAAAATAAAATAAACCCAATTAACGAACACGAAGCCATAAGTAAAGAGTTATCACCATCAGAACTGCCGGGAAAGTTTCTTTCTAGTCCATAGTAGTGCCTTATTATAATAATGCATAATTTAATATTTTTTATTTTAACTCGTGAGAGAAAAGAATGACAAATTTATGCAACTGTTTATAAACGTTTACTGCTTTTTAATTCAATATTATTAACGGAAAATAAATGGTTGAAACACGTTTTCCATTGTTTAAGATTCGCCATTGAACAATATTTTTGTTATAATTGTCACTTATACAATATACCGTATTTCTAATTTCCATTTTAATGTATTGGCATTTACTTAAAAATAAATAAATTGAAAAGAATTATGTAGTTTTAGATGTAAAAAAAGAAATCCCATATGTGCGGTTCTGTTGTTTTCTGACAGATAGATCTATTGCGATGTGTCTAATTCTAGAGAGGCCACTTTTGTGCCTAGTAGGTAGTGCAGTAGTTTATTGTGGGCTAGTAGGTAGTGCGCTAGTCTATCAGACCGGGGTAGTGGGTTCGATTCCCACTAAAGACTGGAGTTTTTCCCAACACGTTGGCAAGAATACCAAAAAAGTGCTTCGATATAATAAAAATGCCTACAAATAATTAACTGCGTTAGCCTACGGACTCTCAAGTATGTGGCCAAGTTAAAAATCGAGATAAGATGATACTTGCAGACTGTGCCTAAAGGCTAACATAAAAACGCTTTGGACTACGGCCAGACACATACTAAATATAGATGCTGTGAAGACTATAGCCTTGAGCAAATGTTAGCAATTATCCAAGAGTCTGTGATGAGGAAGCAAACCGACATGTATCGAAGGGTGTTGAAAAGGGACCATGAAGTTAGTGGTCTGCTTTGTTATTATCCCTACAAAATAATATAAAAAATTAATATAACGGAAAAAATCAATTATCTTATAGAATTTGATTTTTTTTTTTAAATGTTGGCTTCTGAAATAAAAAAATTTTTCTTTCTAACTGGGCACAACATATTAGTGACAGCAGGAAACTCATAAATATAAGGTATTCGTAAAGTTCCAGTCGGATACCAGAAATCATTGAGGGACAAAGGGGGTCGAAAAGTTAGTGGTCTGCAAATAAAAGAACGTATCTTTAACGGAGTATAAGAAATTAAGATTTTTGCTGTTCGAAGCTCTCTTATCAAAAATAACCTTGACAAAGAAATACAAAATAGAGCAAAGATTGATTTGAGTTTCGAAATTTTTGTCTAATACATTGTTCTCCAAGCCAGATTGGAGTATATTACGACATCATATATTGTTGAGGTCTTATAATAGCTGTGGAATTTATGGAGCTAAAAGGATTGAATATTAAAGAAATGAATACTAAAATTGTGTTTTTCTAGTTTTTTGTTCAAAACTTCTTGACTTACCCCAGTATTTTACTGTTTGCTTGTTAGCATTTAAAACAAGCTTATTTTTCTGGCAATGTAATGGAATTAAAACATTTTTTTTTGTGTTGATTTTCGTTTATTTTTAAAAAATGAGCTGAACGTTACTTTCTGTATATTTTATTATTCACATATTAATATATTTTTATTTATACCAAAAATCTACAAATTGATCATTAAATACAGTTTTATCTATTTGCCCGTATAAAAAATAATTAATCTCCATATAATCTGCTTGAAAATAATAAAATAATTGAAATGTATTGAGCAAAAACAATGGATTCCTTTTCGCTGTTAAACATGTTTTTCACACTTACGTACTTGGATGTGTTATTTAAAATAATTAGTATTTTTGTGTTTATTGTTGTTTTTAATTCAAATTTATTAAGCATCTTTTTATTCCAAAATGTTCATAATGTTTATTTAATTTTGTGTTTTAAAAGCAATTAATTGTTTAGAATTTTTTTCTTTAAATTTTTGGGCTCCATACACATATAAAAATTATTATTTTTTCATATAAATGACCAAACAACTTTAGACTCTCATGAGTGTAATTCTAGTTTTTAATGTTTATTGCTGTTATATTAATTAACACTCGAAGATGAAGCACATGCTCCCTCAAGAAAAATACAATTTTGCCTTTAATCTTAGAGTAAGATAATTTTAATTCGCTTTTATATCGAATAAAATGAAACAATAAAATAACAAGCGACAAGTAAACTGAACCTCAAGCAATTACTAAGTGATTCCGTAAAATGGTGGTGGAATTAAATTTTGTATTAAAATAAAAAACAATAATGTTAAATGGCATCTTAAGAAAAAACATTTTTTTAAAAAGCTCTCTATTTTTATTTTTATAATCACAGTGTCATAAAATAAAATAATACAGATCCTTTTTGTTAAATTTCAAAACAGCTCAATAAATTATATACGCAAAGTATATTTTTTAAACCAGTAATTTAAAAACGGGGTTGCAATTGACTCCGTCGGCCGTCGGTTCAAAAGCCTTCGTTTGTAAAAAAACAAAAACTTGACACTAAAGCCCCGGTGTTTTTTTTTATGCCACAAAATGGCAGCATAATCCACAAAAGTATTAAAATGTTTTATAAAATTAATTCGGCATTTAAAAACTAACACTATTTATTCTATTACTTTATTTCTTTTTTTTTTTTCTTGAGCGATGACTTCGCTACTCCACCGTCTAAAATTAAATAAACATGAGAACTAATTTGATTCTAAGAATAGCCCATGTCAAATTTTAGAATTCTCTAGATATGAGTTAATTAATAATTACTTTGTATTGGGAGTACCGGCCGCCTCGACTTATACCACCAAACTTAAATGCGAAAATGAACCTTATATTCAGAACACAAAATTTTAAGAAGCTATCACTTATTGTATTGTTAATCAGCCTTATTACGGATGTTGTTGTCACACATCGCCGACGATAATATTGTAATAGAATTAAGAAATCAATCTGATTGTTTGCTGATGTTTACCTAGTGCGATAGTCTCGATTCGCACTAAAGACTTATTACAACATACAACCAAAACTAACATATTTTTATTATTATATTATGGTTATAAATAATATAATATTCTGGAATAGACATACAATATTGTACATAGTTAGAAATTTGTCAAAAGTTACTCACATACATACATAGTTGAAATCTGACATGTTGCATTTTTTGTCGACAATAACCAATTAATGATCAAATGTTAACATAAATGGGTTTATCATGACTAAAGTAATACTGAAAACTACTATAATATGTTCACCGCAACCATTTTTGTTACAAAGAATATGGTTCCTGGGACTCTACCACAGCCATGGTTTTTCTTTCTTTTTTCTGTAACAGAGTTGCATTTCACCAAAGTGTCAAAAATGCAACCGATAAAGTGATATAAATTAGACCGACAAATGTTAGAAAAGAAAACTTTTATTAGACGCTCTTATGCTGCCGTCGATAAATTGATTTCATTGAATTTAGTTTAGCAACATAAATTTTTAATATATTTAAGTTTTTTAAATTTTTAAAGCAAATTAAATAAAACACCTTTCCAATGTACATAAATTTGAAATTATAGGTCTTTTACATAAATTTTTGTAGTGATAAAAATAATTTATTAATTTCAATACTTCTATACGCGCAGGAGTTTTAATTCTAAAAATATTGAAAAACCTTAAACAGATCTTTTAAACAAATAATTTGGCTTTTTGCTTGGCAACAATAAATTATGCTTTGGAAACAAACAAGTAAAAGGCCTTACCTCTAACGACCTTTGTTTTATTTTATTTTAGCTTAACTAACTCTAGGGGGACAACTATGTAGGTAAATTTAAAACCAGCTCCCTATAGCATTTGCACTATTCCAATCAAACACATACAATCATACGCAAATAAATGTGTTCTTTTTTACAAATGTGTTTGGCATTTCCTTTAGTTAACTTCTGCCATCAAATTGGAAAATAGGAAATAAAATTTATTTATTTAAAATAGAAAAAATGGTTTTAAAAGAGCCACACATTGCAGTAAGTGGACTATTTAGTATATTTTTTACTTGTATTGCAATAAAGGGTATTTTTTTTTATAAAGGCGGAGAACTTTAAATTGTAATAAAATAGAGAAAAACGTTTTCAATATTCATCCAGTTGGCTTCAAGAAATAGATCATTTAAGGGCATTAATGTTTAAATATAATTTCGGGCATATTGACGCCGCTCCAATTTTCAAACATCCTTCGTTGTATTTCGGCTGTCTAACATGGGACACCATCCGGCTGAAACCACATGTCTGCAATACTAATGCCTTCCAATTGAGGCATTAGTATCAGATGTAATGGTGTTTTGATAATGGCTGGAGAATTATTATCTCTCCAAATACGACAATTAGTATATTGCCGCTGACTTTGTCGAATTGAATCATGATTTACAAAATAAATTGAAGCAACTTGCAAACGTTGCTCTGGCGTGAGTCCATTCATGATAAATTGTCAAACCACTCTAATCTCAAAACAACAGAGAATTTTTATGTATTCTAAAAAAAAATTGGTTTCGGCGGGGGTACAAAACCAAAGCGCCAGGGTGTGATATTCTTAGCTTCCTCCGAAATCTGCAGCGCGACCTATACATTCGTATTTGAAGTGAGAATCCAAATTCAGCTAGCTAAAATTAAAATGAGTTTATTGGTGCTCCTCCCATGAAAACTAGAGTGAAAAAGTGCTTGAGTTTAATGTGCTCCCCCAGGGAAAAAATGAGTTGAAAATAGTGCTCCGCCAGTGTCGATAACCAAAACGATTATACGTGGCTTATTAAAGCAACCAGGAATAACAGTACCGCAGTATACCTAATCGAGGAAGCCAATCAGCCAGTGTGTGAGTTAGAAGAAATCCACTCGATGGCTTAGCAACAAGGACGGCCTGATTGACTTAAAGCGATAACGACAATGACGCAGGCACGTTGTTTCTCAACCCAGAACTACTTTACGACTAAAACAACCGAGATCTATCAAATCAGATGTCACAGAAAACAGTGCTGCCAACTAAAAGTTCTTCGCCAAAAAAAACACTCTTTACTTGTAAATAAATTTATCTATACGACTTTATCAAATTGCATTTAGAACCCACTTAATGTGTAACAAAAAAATTAGCAGAGCTTAATTCAAATCTTTTTTTCTCCATATATTCCTCGTGGTCGTAAATATTCGTTTATTTTACAAAATACAAATTTTATTGCTAGTTTTAGTCGCGTTTGTTTTTTATTTGTCAGTTTTTATTTCTTTTTTTTATATGAATTTTGCTACCATCGAATTTATTTTATTCAATCGCTTGAATGAGGAAAAAAATAGCAGACTGTTGTAAATAAATTTAAAAATGCACAAGTTTATATTTTAGTGACCTTTAAATGTTTTTATTTTTAATTATTGGTAAAAGTTGTAATAAAATTTATAAACATAAAAAATTGTAACAGGACCATTTCTGTACGTGAAATATTCTTTGAAAACATTGTGGCTCGTGCACTTAGTAATCGAAGTGGAATACAAAATATAAATTTTTAGAATTTTTGTCTGTCCTTGTTTGCATCACGTAAAAACTACTGCATGAATTTTGTAAAGAGGTACGGTAGTATCTCGTTTCAAATATAAGATACTTTTCTCCGTAAAATTTTCAAATTTTTAAGAGAAGGTAGAGAAAAAGTAGTGAAAGTACGCAATTTTACCGATTAGAGGTACTGGAAACTTACTTATATTTTTAAAAGAGGGATATTTTAAACATTATTTACAGAACTCTGGAAGAATATTAGAATTTCGTATATATTTTAGAATTATATCCAGGGATGGGTTCTCCAATAAATAATATATATATATATATATATACTTATATATATATATATATATATATATATATATATATATATATATATATATATATATATATATATATATATATATATATTGTCAGGACGCCCACGATGCACAGAGGGTTATTTTGCCAATCTAGCCAGACAGTAGGCCATAGACTAAATTTAAAAAATAAAAAAATTTAAGTACGCATATCGATATACTATCAAATTCTGCAACTTATAGTGAATTTTCAAGGCTTTTGCTTGATATATGTCGTTTTGGGACAGTGTTAAAATCAGGAAAGTTGAGAAAATTGAATACGTTTTTCTGCCTTTTTACGATTTTGAGATGTTTGATTGTTTTTCTTTATAAGTCTGTATTAACAGCTACTTATATTAATTTTTAGAAACATTTTATTTATATATTTATAATAAAAATTTGCGTTCGAAATTAAAAAAGAAATAATTTTTTTGTAAAAAAAAGTGAAAAGTTTTTTAAAAGTGAGGGTCATCGCGATCCTAAAAATGTTATATATCACTATGAAATCTAAGATCTCTACTTTTATACTGTAGAAAACAACGTTGCGCGTTTTTTCGCTTTTTTTTTGCTATATTTTTCAAAATTCACCTTTTTCTGTTTTTTGCCCATCTTGCATAGGTAGATAGATTAAGAAGCCTTTTTTACGGTCATAAAATGTTTTTGGTTTCATAGTTGTTTTAAATAAATTAATTGTTATTATTTTATTTAAAATTTGTGCGTATTGTAAGTTATTTATTATCTATACATATAATAATAAAACTGTCTGCCTCTCTGTCTGTTTGTCACGTAAAAACTATTGGATGGAGAGGTTCCTTAGTATCATGGTTCAAATACAGGATATCTATTTCCCGTAAAAATATCGCATTGCAAAGAAAGATAGAGAAAAAGTAGTGAAAGTACGCAATTTCACCGATTCAATGGTACTCAAAACTTAGCAGCACTTTTATTTTTGTCAACGGGTAATTTAAAACACAATTTACTCTACAATAATTTTGGAATTTTACACAAATTTTAAATCTTTATATAAAGCCTATGTTTCTGAGTAATTACCCAGGTATGGGTACCTTTATAAAAGTAATTACATAAACCAAATTTTGCCCATAGAAACTTACAAATTTTATTTTTATTGTATTAAGGCGTATGTAATACTTCTCTTTTCATAATTACATTATTTTTGCAAATTTTATGTCACCGCCTCCAAAAAAAGGGCGGGGCGAAAAATGGCATTTTAGAATCTTCACGGTCCAGGTTTAGGTTTTTGAGCATTCGCTGACCATAAAAGTTGCATTTGCCAAACAAAAGTATGGGAAACTTAAAAAAAATGTAATTTGTCAGAAGTAGGATTAGTTCTTCTGAGGAGAAATTTGTTCTCCTTAGCTCGATTTTTCCTATTTTATAGCTTTAATAGCCTCTGAGAACAAGATATTTTTCTGCCGAGTTTCATTAATCTGGGAGCACGCAGTAAATTATCCGAGCCAATATAATCTTAAAAAAAAGTAATATCCGGCGAGATTGGCAAAATACCAATATGTACGACGTGGCGGACTGTATTATAATATAGCTATAAATTGGTTAAAACTAGTTCATTTTAAAACACTATTTAGATCCTTATAAATTATAAAAAATTATTGTAAATCAAGTTTTAAATTAACCAAATTTAAGAATCAACGTCAAATATTAATTATTTTCGTAAAGGCGGAAATGGGCTTCATCGCTCAAAACGTTTTTACTGGAAAAAGTGGAAGTTTCATTATTTTGAAAGTATATTGTTAAAAAATGATAAGCCACATTGGCAACATTGTACTGTGCAAAAGGCGGCAAATTCAAGTCTTGCATCAATATTTTACATCATGTGTAAAATAAAATGCTTCAAGTCATCGATTATAAGTCATTTGGTAGTACTTAAGCCACTATTAATTAAAATCTATGCGAAAAAATCCATTTCTCTCATGGAGTTAAAAATATTTTATTTTATTTTGTTATTTGTAGAATCGTGGCAAATTGTATTTTATCTTCATTTATTGTTAATCTTACTTTACACAATGTTCATTTTATTGCTTTATTATAATTAGAATGTTAATGTTTAATCTATGAGATTTTTATTTTAACAATAAATAATGTTGCCGCATGACAAAATCAAATAAATTCAGAGAAGGAAATGTATAGCATTTATTGCAAGAAAGACAAAACATGTGGCTTTATGTTACTATTGAGCCTTTGTGATCAATTAACTATTGAATAAAATTTTTTATAAATTTAAATACTTAACAATAGCAAAAATATATACCCAATACCCTCACATGACTCAAAACTTAAATAAATATTTAAAATTGTTTTGCACCATTAAAAGTTAAACAACAAACATTTAAAAATGAGAAAAAACTTAAAAAAATAAACCTGTTTGATTTTAATTATTGATTTTATAACAACAGATTTATGTAAATAAATGTTGATTTGTATTTTTTTGTACTTGTTTGTGCTGGCTGGCTGGCATCTGAACAAAAGACTTGATAAATAAGAATAGAGAATGGTGTAGCGAGTTTAGAAAAGTTGGCAGAGGTATAAATGCTCAAGATTTAAATATTAGAGAATTCTTAATTTTCTTTATAATGGACTGGCATTTGCTTATCCTCTTAACAGATAAGATTCATTGATAATTAAAAAAAAAAAAAAATTGAAACAAAATCATGATTTCAATTAAAATATTGAATATTTAAATTTTATTAGTTGAACTAACATACAAAAGGATTTTTGAAGTAAGGCTTGAGTTCGCTTTAAACTCTCTAAGTTGAACAATTAGTTTTTTTTTTAGAAATTAGGTGATTAATTTAAAAATAAATCAGTCAAGTGCGAGTCTGACTCACACATGTAGAGTTCCGCACCATATTCAGTACAACTTTAAAAGTACAAGTAGATTTTTTTTTTCACCTCTTATGGGGCACCATTTAAGTTTTAATAATTTGTTTATACTAATGTATAGTATGTACTTAATAACCTGTGTAAATATCAAGTGTCTGCCTATAGCGTTTCCTAAAATTTGAGAAATCTAGGGAACACCCTTTTATTTTTATTCGTTGTTGTTATAGAAGATATTGTAAAATATAATCTGTGCAGATTTTAAGTGTCAGGCTATTACCTTTCAAATATAAGACCATATACGTGAAAACATGTCATACGTGAAAAACACCCTTTGATTTTTAGTAATTGTTGTAGTGGCCGTGGCAACAGGTCTTTTGTACAAATTTTACAAGTCTATATATTACGGTTCAAGAAATAAGAACATACACGTGTAAATCATGTCACTGTCGGAACATCCTTTACTTTCAATACTTATTATAGAGGTCAGAGTAATAAACCTCCTTAAAAAATTTCAATAGTGTACCTATTATGGTTAAAAAATTAATCCATATTCATACATGCAAATCACTCAACTGTTGAAACACCCTTTAATATTTAGGTTTATTTTTATATAGCGAACTAGGTTTTAATAACTGTCTGTACATTAAGTGTGTGCCTCCTACACTTCAAGAAATAAAGACTTAAACAAGAATAATACGCTTCTCTCGGAACGCCCTATAAGCTTTAGTATTTGTTGCTATTGCGGCCATATTACTGCACCTTCTGTGAAAATTTCTAGAATCTACCTATTGCGGTTCAAAACTTAAGCCATATACATGTAAATCACGTCACTATTGGAACACCCTTTAATTTTTAGGTTTTTTTTTATACTTGTTTATACAACGAACGTAGTTTTAATAACAGTTCCTGCATTAATTTTAAGTGTTTGCCGCCTAGAGTTCAAAAAATAAAGACATATACGCGGATAACACGTCATTTTTGAACACCCTATAAGGTTTAGTTTTTGCTGCTATAGCGCCCACAGCTATACAGCTTTTGTGAAATTTTCAAGAGTCTACTTATTACGGTTATACAGATAGAAGGCGTTGATAGACGGAGAGACATTGTAGCTGAAACAATAGGGTTACATTTTTACCCTTTGGGTACGAAACCCAAAAAAGTGGAAATTTAATGCATTGCATCGCTACCTCCGTCTAAATATTGAAGAAGACAAATCAAACAGACTCTAACAATTTACATAGATTATTTAATTTAATTTATTTAGATTTAAAACTATGTTCGCTGTATTAACAAGTATAAAAAATACAAAATAAAGGGTTTCCCAATGGGGACGTGATTTTTGTAAAAGTAAAAGTAAAAGGGTGTTCCGATAGTTAGGAGACTCTTAAGTTTTTGAAGCCTTTGTTTTTGAACCATAATAGGCAGACATATTAAATTTAAATTAAGTTTTTAAAACTATGCTCGCTATATTGATGGGATTTATTAAGGCCGTATAGGTCTTATATTTTAATCCTAATTTTTAAATTCTAGAGAAGTACATTACTATTTTCGCTAACAAAATTAAAAAAAAAAAATAAAGGGTATTTATAGACAAACACTTGAGATGTATACAAGGTATATAGTGTCATGCTCGCCCTAATACAAGGCGTATCTGAGACGTACATATATGTGATTTTCTATTGAACCGTAACGAGCAGACATTTATAATTAATAAAGCAAGTTGGCAATAACACAAAATTAAAAATTAAAGGGAGCCTCGCAATTGACCGATTTATTTTGCTTTATTTTGTTTTTCCTGTTTTCAAGAGTGACATAGAAATGTAAAATCAGCTCTTTCAAACAAATTGGCAAACGTTTTAACGTTTCAATGAATATCAAAGAAAAAATTGCAATTTTCATGTGTTACGTTCCGTTAACGTAGCATTCGGCTAACTGTGCCTTAGTTCTGCATTTACTAACCTCGTCCATTTTTGCAGCAATCCTGTTGCTATATTTAATGTTCTTTCCAACTCCTCTTTGCTATTAACTGTCTGTTAACGTTAATAAATTGTTATTAAATTTTCTGTTTGCATTTCAAAAATTAAAGTATTTAAAAATATTATGGCTTTAAGGATTTTTTCATAAATAGTTATTACCACAAAGTAATTTAATCTATTAACACAAACATTGTCACTGCTATTTAAAAATTTCTGTTTTTGATTTGCAAATTGTCATGAATTAAAAATAGGTTGACACATTAAATGTCAAATCAAATTTAAGGAATAAAATAAAAAAAAAACACAAACAACTAAATATTATGTTACATTGGGCTAACAAGTATCAAGTATTGTAGATCAAAATCAACCAACCAACCAATCATTTATTTATTTATTTTTGTAAACCCAAATAAATTCTTGAAAAAGCAATTGATACGTGACATGACTTTTAAGAAATGTTCAAAACGGTAATAGATATTACATTTGAATATTGTTTTATTTTAACACGAATTACCAGTGTTAGTTTTTGAATTTGGAGGGAGCTACTCAAAACAATTCGGAAATGGTGTCTCTATTTTTAAAGATAGTATGCTTTTAGCTATTAAATATCAAGCGCTTTAACATCTCGATCAATCGTTAATTTTATATTTTAAATTTTGGAAAACTTTGTACCATCCATTTTTTAAGCTAATAACGTAATGTGTCTTCTTGTACCACTTCTAATTTGAGAAGTCGTGGAAAGAGTACACTGAAGCACCAATTTGCTTTTTTTGCATTTTAAATCCCTGGATTGTGATACACATCCACGTCAGCAACTGCCAAGACGCCCTTATCATATTGAACTTACTACTAGATGAGTACCAAATGGCCTTGTGTGAACATCTGTGATTTTTAAGAAATAAGTGAGTTGTAGATCAACTAGACACCGCACCAACTAGACACCACCGCATAATGTCCACTTTTGTGTTAAACTACAGTGGTGCTCGGGCCTCATATAGGCATGGTATTAATGCATCAGTATGACAGGTCGTGGCTGACCGGACTCTAAAAACTAAATTCTTACAGTTTTCGATTTTGAACTGTTAACCCTAGCCTTCGCATACTAATGCATTAAGGCGCCGCTAATTTCCAAGAAGACGAGATACCCTAGAAAAATATCTCTAAAGCAAAATCTGGGTAGATTCTTAGTTAATTTAAAATCCAAATAAACAAAAAAATAAAATCCTCAAAAAACACCTCTTTTTTAGAGTTCCGCACCCTATTATCTTCGCTTCAATGTCTTTTAGCCTGCCAGCGCCCTCTATATAGAACCGTAATACACAGACAAATGCTTTCAATTTTCACAGAAGTTGTGTCCGTATGGCAGCTGTAACCAAAAATAATAATATGAAAGGGTGTGCCGAGAGTGACGTGATTTTCACTTATTTGATCCGCAATAGCAAGACATTTGAAATTTAGTATTTCAAATGTCTCTTAAACTATGTTCGCTATATTAATAGCTATAAAAAATAATAATTAAAGGGTGATCCAATAGTGACTTGATTTTAATTAATATGGTTTTATTTTTGAGCCATAATAGGTAGACTGTTGTAATTTTCACAGACGGTATAATACTATCGCCACTATCACAACAATTACTTAAAATTGAAGGGTGTTTCGATAGTGTTCTCGTGTCGTGTTTTATTTTCTGAACCTTAATTAGTTTAATTAACACAGAGTATGTAAAACTATGTTCGCAGTAACAATAAATATAAAAAGAAAAACTAAGACTTAAAGGGTGTTTTGATAGTAACGCGATGTTACATACATAACCTTTTATTTGGACCGTAAATTTAGCCTTATTTAGACAGGGTATGTACCGCTTAAATAACTAGTATTAAAAGACGTAATTATGATATATATGTGCTCATCATTTGAAGACTTAAAATATTTAAAAACGATTTATTACTTGTTTATTATTAATTAATTAATTAATAACAAATTAAAGGCTTTCCCATGAAAGAGGGCGAAAAATAAAAGTCTGGTAATTTTAATTTTTATAATACGTAGGGTACGTAGTACTTGTATGTGACTGACTCGCAATTAAGCAGTATACATATGTATATGACATCAAATTTATATTTTAGGAAGATTGCACAAATTAACAAATTAATTAAATATGTAGAATAAAAAAATTAACAACAATTTGACATATCATACTTAAAGTACTTTTCTGTTTTTCTTCTTCAGTATTTGTTTATTTGCCAGAATTTTCTTTAGAATGTGAAACAAAAACAATAACAAAATTAAAAAATCAAATAACAAAAACAATTTACGCATGATTGAAGAATTTCTTTATCTCTTCAACATCAAAAAAAAAATATTCATGTTGATATGAAAAATTATTACTGCGACGCCATGTCCCGCACACCTTTTAACTCGTTCAACAAACATTTATTTAGTAAATTTAATCAGCATAAAAAAGAACACCATTTTCCATCCTTAAACAGACGGTAGTAGCATAAAATTGGAAAATTTCTAACGGCAAGAAAATGTATCAAGTCATTGGTAGTGAAAGAATAAAATATTTAAAACTAAAAGAATTTAAACAATTTTGTTTACGCTCCCAACTTGGTGTTTATATCTAAACGTATTTTTCCCCATTTCGTTTATTACTTTATAAGGCAGCAATTGTAATTGATGGTATAATGTAGAGAACGTCCGTTTGCCAGCGCCCTATATCTCTGGAAATGCCTTAAAAGAAAGAGTTTTAAAATTTTCACAAACAAATACAACAATAGTAACATGATTTTCACTTATGTGAACTTATTTTTTTAACCGTAATAGGCAGACATCTTTATTAATAAGTATAAAAAATACAACTAAAAATTAAAGGGTGTCCCAATAGTGACGTAATTATCTGGTATATGTCGTTTCTTTTGAATCACAAGAGGTAGAGGTAGTTTTTGAAAATGTCACTACTATAATAATCACTACGAAACAATTACTAAAAATAAAAGGGTATTCCCATAGTGACGTGATTATCACGTATATATCATATGCAAACTCCATATTCGCACACCATCAGTTTTCTTTATCTGGTAGACGTTATGGACAGACACTTGAAATTTGGACAGGGTATAACAAGTTAAAAATAGTTGAACGGTGTTTCCATGGAAGACTTCAGTGTGATGTATGTATATTTTTTTGATTTCATATTTATTTATTGTATCTTCAATATGTTTGAACTAACAATAATTACTCATATCTTAAGTCTAAAATAAAATATACTTTTTAAGTCCAGCCAGTGCAAAACAAAAAAAAAAAAAAAAATGTATGTTCCACGATTGTTGACATTATTTACGGGTCATCCCTCTATTGTACGGCCAAGAAAAGCAGTATCTCCTCTTTTTAGTCTAATGTAACCAGGAGCATTAAGAATGTTACGCGCCAGTGGATTTGGATGAGTTTCAAGCTTTTTCAAATACGTTACCGCATGTTTCGCTATTTCTGATTTAACTGTTGGCACGTTAGATCTTTGTGAATATTAGAGTTTTTGATATACCAGGGAGCAACTGTGATCATTCGAAGAATCTTATTTTGGCGCCTTTGAATTTTTTCAACATTGCTAGCTGAGGCAGTACCCCATAATTGAATCCCATGGCACCAAATTGGTTTAAGTATCGACTTGTAGAGTAGTAATTTGCAATCTAAGCTGAGGATAGAGTTTCTGCCAATAAACCAGTTTAGTTGGACTGCTTTTAACTTCATTTGTGTCAACTTGGATTCTATGTGGCTTTTCCAAGTAAGGCGCCGGCCAAGATGTATACCGAGGTATTTGACGTCTGAAAGCTGGGGTATCATTTGATTATTTATGCGAATAGGGGGGCATGAGTCCCTACGTATATGTGATTATCATTTGAACAATAACAAGAGCGGTATAAAAACATAAATATTTTCTTTTATATTATAACTTAATTTTCAAAAATATCAATAAAGATCTTCACCCAGACTACTAGCCTACCAGTGCACCCAAAAAAATAAATTAAAAATTAAAGAGTGCCTCATAAATGACATGAAAAACTATTTATATATTCTACTATTAAAGTTATATTGAACGTAGTACGGAGTTTGATGCGCGAGCACTTGACTGATTTATTTAGAACTAGCTGTGTCCGCCACGTCGTAGTTATTTTATATAGAGGTACCCATCCCTGGGTAATTACTTAGGAACATAAGCTTTATATAAGATTCTATGTAAATATATAAAAATGTATATTAAATTCTAAAATTATAGTGTTTAAAGTATACCGCTTCCAAAAATAAAAGATGCTGTCATGTTAGCAGTAAAATTAAAATTCCGTTCTTTCACTACTTTTTCCCTCGGAAATGACATATTTTAACGAGAAAAATAAACTAGGGTATCTCCTCACAAAATTTTATTGAATTTTATTTAGTAGCTTTTACGTGATGGGAATACAGGCAGTTGACAGAAAAATACTCTAAAAATTGCTGTTTTAAATTCCATTTCGATTACTAACTGCACCAGCAACAAATTATTTCATGTAAAGAAATGGTCCTGTTACAGTGTTACTATATGATATTGCTTATTTTTTTCCATAATGTTCAATTGCCTCTTTAAAAATTAGTATAAAATTCTAAAATTTTGAGAAAAAAATCGTCAGAGTGATTATAACAACATTTCGGAATTGCGAAAAATTCGCCAATTCAAAATAGCTTAACATCTGTTTTTGAAATAAATTTTTTTTCCTGAATTGATACCTTCGAAATTAGTTCCAAAAGTAAGTAGGAGAACTTGCAGCAGGCGTTATTTTTGAAAGGTTTTGGTTTTGAATTAAAACTACCACACTCAGTTGGAGTATTCAAGTATTTTTGATGAAAATAATTTGAAATCATTTGAAATAAATTTTATTTCTAAGACAAAAGAAATCCACTTTATTGCCTGAATTCATAATTTACAGTGTAATTAAGTTTTTTAAGTTAAACATCAATTTCGGTTAAGCTGCCCAATACCCTTTTTTAGTTCATATTAAATGACTATTAATATTTTATTTATTTCTCTAAAGAGATTTCCTCTCTGCGTTAATGAATAGGATCTTCATCTTGAAAGGGTTATAATTTGTTTTATTTCTAATTTGTCTTAATTCTATTATTGTACTTTGTTCCTTTGTTCCTTTGTATTAAGTTTGTGTACTGACTGCAAACGTATTAACATAATTTGTCTTTCGTCCTACTGAGCTCATACAGCAAAAATTAATCTTTGACACATTGTTATCTTAACTGACATACAAGTATGGGGATAGACGTTAATCTAATAAAAATGAGAATGTTTTTTAAGGTTTATATGCTTTTGCAGTTCGTACAAGAATGTGATGCATGAATTTCATTAAAATATTTCTTACTTCTTTTCTCTTGTTTCCTTTTTGTGAAATGTTAAAAATTAAAAACAAATATTTATGAAATAATTCGGTAGCTCTCCCTCCACCCTTTGATATAAACTAAGACGAAAGAAAAAGTAAGAGTAATAGTGGGTGTCCCAGGAGGCAGTAGGTTAAATGTGCACTTCCTGAAATAGAATAAGGCTACTAGACTAGCTGAGTTAATACTACTAACTCCATTGAAGGAGTAAACAAACGTTAAATAGGAATTTTTCCTAGAAAAGGGTTATTTGTGCAGGAATTCTTAAGATACAAATTAGAGATTGCAATTAAAGATGATCAACTGCTGTTACTTACACAGCGGTTGTGAAACCTAATCTTATCTGTTTGGTAAAAGGTAAATTCTAGTGAAATTCTTGCAAATGCCCACAAAATTGCCTAACTTGCCTTTATCTATTCATATAATAAAATAGTAACTCATTTCCTGTCTGTCTATCTTTTTTTGCGTTCGCATCACGTAATGAGTACTGGATGGAACTTTAGTATCCTGATTGCAATATAGGATATTTTTTTCCGCAAAAATATCTTATTTCCAAGCGAAAGTGGAAGCAGTGGAAGCAGTGAAAGAACGCCGATTTTGTTTACCGATTTAAAGGTACTGCATACTTCAAGGCATATTTTATTTTTTAAAGCAGTATATTTTAAGAAATGTTGCGCAACAGATGGCGCTGTTTTAAAATAATGAGTAACTCATTTCCTGTCTGTCTTTTAGAGAGCTTTACAATAATTTTTAGAATTTTACATTTATTTTAGAATTTTATCCAGGAATTGTTATCTTTATATAAAGCAAATACGTAAGAGTCTTCATTTTGCTTCGATTTTGCTGTGAAAGTCATTTTAAAGAAAAGTTATAATTAATTTTTATACTTACTTAAATAAAAAATGGAAAACAATTCGTATGTTTCATTAACTTTATAAAGAACTAAATCCAGTTTTCTTTCTATTTGTTTTATTTCTAAATTCTCGTTAAATTGCAAATTAGATCCTCAGTTAAATTAATTTTATACAAATTTTTATTATCAACTTAAAACAACCTTTTTAGAATTTGTATCTTTTTTTGGTTTAAAATGTTATCTGGTACAATACTCGTAATTAAATAAAAGTTTTTTATGTCTCTCAGCTCAGCTCATCTCATTTAATGTTTGAGTTTGAGTTTCACACAATGACCATAATACTAAAAATTAATGACTATCAATCATAAGAAAGACTTTTATAGACCAAATATGGTGGCTTCATTTAGCAAAAAATAATTTTAATTTTTTTTAATACAGCTTAGTAGCAGCAGTTATGATGGCGGCAACGCTTCTCTTTTTGTTTTTTTAGCTTCAAAAATTTTACGTTGTTTTTATTTTTGAATTTTTGTATTGTGAACTTTTGTTCATTGGCATTAGTGGAATTAATTACAATGACAAAAATATTTACTATCACATAATGCTATTGATTTTTTATCACAACTGTTTTACCAATAGCAATATTAATGTGAATGCTAATTAAAATTAACAAAAAAAAAACAATTTTTTCTCTAAAATAAATAATTATAAAACATAAATTTAATAACTAGAATTAAAAAAGACACACCTTAGCCCGTTTGCATTGCAAAATTGTAAATGGCATCTACGCTTAAAAAAATTTTCTTAATTATATAATAATTGAATCAATTATTAATTTATTACTTTTTATGGGAGGTACCACTCCTGCTATCCTAATCCAGTCTGTATTTTGCTAGACAAAGTACATCGGAGGGTAACTTGTACAAAGTTTCAAGACTCTACCTATTGTAGTTCTTCAGGTACACTTTAATAGTTTTTCACTTTGTATATGAGGTAACACGCCCTCTGCCACAATCCAGTTTGTATTTTGGTAGAATATGGGCATTAGCATAGGCGTTAATCGTGCAAAGCTTCAAGGCTTTATCTATAACAGTTCGCCAGGAACACGTTAATAACTTTTCACTTTGTATGGGAGGTACGACGCCTGTGCTTGACTATGTAAGTTAATATGGGGGTTACTTGTGCGAAATTCCAAAGTTCTACCTAATTCAGTTCTCGAGATACAGGATAATATTTTTTATCTTTCTTTAAACTATGTTCATATGTTAATATAGAGGTTACTGGTGCAAAATTTCAAGGCGTTACCTATTGCTGTTACCAAGCTACACGATGATAAATATTTACTTTTGCGAGGACCACGCCCACGTTCAATATCAAAAAATAAGCGCCCTATTTTACCAAACGTATATCTAATAACAAACTGTGAAAATTTCAAAAAGATCGGTTCACATATTTTATGCTTTATATATATATATATATATATATATATATATATATATATATATATATATAACTCATTATCATCATTGAAAATAAAGTTATTGGAATTGAAATTTTCCATTATTTATAATCTAAAGCGGCATTTAGACGGTTAATCGCTGCTTGTCAGCGTGGCGTGATGAGAGAGAGTGTTTAGCATTTACATGATCAAGCGAAGATTGTGTCAAACATCATTATACAACAGAGACTGAGCAGTGAGGTTGTTATTTAAGATGGCGCATGATTTAGCTGCTGCTTTATTAATTGATGAATTATAGGAAGGCGACAATCAAAAAAGAGTAATAAACGAATTTGGACAATGGAATTATTAGAGAATGGAATTATAGAGAATTATAAACAACGACATCATGACTATATTTTTTTATTTATTCTTCAGTTTCTAATCAATTACTTAAAAAAATTTATTTACAAAATACAAACATTCTTTATATTATTTTTTCAAAAGAACACCTTTCGGCAATATGAATTTCTTAGTATCTGGTCAGAGTTATGCCTCACTAAAATCTCTTTAATTCATACTGTGTGAATGAATAGGAAAATGTAAGAATGCATGTAATATTTTATTAATTCAGAAACAAAATTCAAAGTTTCGAACAGTTCCGTGTAATACATATACTCCACAGTTCTATGTTCTCTATCATGAATGGTTTTCAGTATTTTACTTTTAATGCACCGTGAATCCTTTCTTATTGTGCTGTTTAAGGTTTAATCAAATCTATCTTAATTTTTAGAACAAGTAATAATGTCAGAAGCTGTCCTAAGTTGAAGGAAAACATTTCCGCAACTTCGTTATGGGATTTTCCTTTATAATAATTAAAAAATACCAATTAAATAATATTTTTGCTAACTTGTATACATACCCTTTCTTAACTTGAATTTTGGCAATTAATATTTCCTAATAAACACACAGTAATTAAATAAATGAAATATTTTAAAAATAAACTCTAATAAAAACACTTTACTTACATTACCATACATAAAAACTAACCCTCATGCAAAAACAATAAATTTTCTTAAAAACAAGCGCTCCAGCCGAGACATCTTTACTGCTCGCTTACAAAAATTCAAATGAAATTTACACTGTGGTTGACAAACATGCATTTAGGCGAGCTTGATATCGTGACGGCAAACACAAAATATCAAGAATTTTTGATTTTCATCCAGCGCGGCTGACAAACACGAATTTTGGTCGTTTACACGAGCTTGTTGGCTTGGCATCAACCCGCGCTGACAAGCCGCGAATGACCATCTAAATGCCGCTTAATGCTAATTAAATAGGCAATTAATTAGCCAATATAATGCATTACTCCTATACATAAAAATGTAAAATTTAGTTGTGGAATTGTATGAAAAAGCTATATTAGCATTGACATTTATTTTGTTTTTCGCATTTTGAAGCTTTGAAGATGATTTATCGTAATAAATATTAAGAAAATGTCACACTGGCAATTATTTTCTAATTCTAAAAGAAAATAAGTCACTAACTTAAAGCCCAAATATACGGCACCAGTGGCTGGAGCAATATTGTTTTTATTTTTTTATTATTTATTGTAGCTTTAATTAAAAATCTAAAAAGTTATACTTAATATAGACCAGCGACTGCTGGGCAAAAGTTACTTTCGTGGTTGAAACTGCACGTATGGAAATATTAAAATGAAAATGAAAATACTTATATTTATATTTTATTAATTTAAAAACATTCTGATAAAAGCGAAGGTTGTCAAGCTCTTGAAAGCTCATAATCTCATAAGGTAAAAAATAATTATTCCTTCTTCCAAAGACAAAACATTTTTTACGTTTATTTTTTTTCTTTTTATAATAAAAGCAATAATAATTGGAACACAATGTTTTTCTTTTTTGTAGAAAATTTGTTATGTTATGCAAATATTATATGGTACAATATAAATTTGTACTATATAGTATTTGCATAATGATGAATTTTATGCTTCATGCTTGAAGACGCAGTCACTTGGTTGCACCAACATAGTTGTGTGGTGTATGGGCAATTTTATTTATATACATATGTATGTGCGCAGAGGACTATAAATTTATGAACTTTAATTACTTCATTATAAGTTTAGGTTGCAAAATAGTTTCAGACATTGCACAGTGGGGCAAAATCAAAATATTTTGGAAATCACTCAGCCTCTGAGCTTGAGTTTTGACGCTGGACACCATCCATTTTTCTAGGGTTGCGCTTTGATTTTTAAAAAATATACATGGTTTTAAAGCCTAGTTAATATTTACAAAATAGTGCTTCAATCTACACATTTTGTTTTGAAATGAGCGAGTTATAAGCAATTTAAAACTAGAATTTATGATTTTTCGGTACCGTTGTTCTGGTAGTTAGCGAGCAAAATTTTAAATATTGTGGAAAAATTTTAAGATTATATATTTTCTGAGTTAAATTAAAAGAAAGATTAATCAGATTCAAATTATAATGCAATGTTTTCCATAAACCCTTATAAGATTATTGTCATTCTAATTATGAGACGTTTTTAAAAAAATAATTAAAAAAAACAATTCAATAATGACTTGAAAGATATGACCATCTTTGATGGCACCTAAAAAATTTTCTGAAAATTTGAAAGCAGTATTTAAGAACTCGTACTATCTATTGTCTTTATAGTTATAATATAATAATGGTATTTTTTTCTCATATTGCAAATTTCTGCAAGTAACGATTTGGAAAAATAAAAGGTAGGTGTAAGTCCTACATATGAGCTGACTATTTTGAAATTGGACTTAGTCCACTTACCAAAGAAATTGACTTCAAAATTCATTTAAAAATTATTGAACTTATGTCACTTTCAAAATATACATCTCATATGGATCTATCTCAGTATATAACTGCAATGTAAAATTTAACTTTCATCATAAACAAAACAATTAGAACATTGAAGAATGCGGCGGCATCCTAATGATGATTTCCATTTTTAGGCAAATGAACGTTCGGTACGGTACGATTTCGTTTACTTCTTTTTTAATAAAAATCTAACAAATTTTAATAGACAATCTCAATATTCATAAAATAATATGAATATGGATATTTTTATTATACTTCTAATGTTCTTAAGTATTTTTTTTTTGTTTTTGCAAAACATTAAACTCTATATACGGTAGCGTTAAATGCAAAAAAGGCATAAGTGCTGCTATTCTGTTTGCTGTTGGTTGGTTGCTTGCTTTTTAAAAATCTATCGTTTGACTTTTAAAACCAATTTGTAAAGCTTTTTAATGGCTTATAACGTTTATATGCTTATAATATCAGTCTTTAATATTGTAATTGTTGCTTTTATTAGATGATTATCCTTGATTTTTATTTTTATGAAAATCACAGATAAACTCATTTGAACATTTTTTAAGCATTAAATATCGTCATATTAATATTAACTTAAGTCATTGTGAATACTGATTTACCTTCAGAGTTTTGTCTAGCAGGATATAAACTTAAGTTTATTTTAACTTTACATCACTAGCAAGTCTAGAGGTTTGCGTGACGAGATTCTTTCAGATAACGCATTATTGAGGCATTAAGCATTCGTAATCGTTAGTAAATTAAAAACTAATCAATCCTTAGTGAGTAAGCGAGATTTATATATTAAAAAGCGTGCGTAATTTTGTAAACCTTATCATACTACGCTCATGTTATAAGAGTTTATTTATTTTTTTATTGCTTCCAAACTTGCAACTTAAGGAAACGAATAACTGGTATTGCTTTCGAAGACATTTAAGCAATTTTTATGAACTTTCGATTTATTTAAAATATTTATTAAGACTTACTACTCAGAAAAAAAAAATTACGTTGCCTGAAATAAAAATCGCCACATTTAAAACCACTCTATTTCAGACTCCTTCTAGGAAAAATAATGATTTTTTTTTTAAATTTCAAAAAACTTTTTAACATAAAAATTGTGTAAAAACTGATTCAATTTACCTTTAAATAATTTATTGTGAAACTATAATCATAAAAATTAATTACAAAAATTTTTAAAGTTGTTTTTAAATTAAAATCAGAAGATGTTTTCTTTGAGATTTTGTTAAACACTTTCTTTATTATTTATTAATTTTTTGCAAAATAGAAATATAAAAAAATAGAATATAAATTCATATTTATAGGAGTTAATATAAAATAATATTGATTTTGATTTTAAAACCTAAGATATAGGGTATTTAATAATTCATAATGGTGTTGAGTTTTCTATCAAAATCATCCTAAGCGATGAAGCAAATTATTATTTAGAAGTCACAGCAGATAGTTTATTACAACTCTATCTGTGTTTGGTTTAAAAACAGCCTCTTCCAAGCACTGACTTTCAAGTATTTCTTGTTGGAAAAACTTAAGTTTAAAAACTTATGTTAAAACAGTGGTGCGTATTTTATGATTTCCTAAACTAGCGAGTATTGAAAAATAAATTACTTTTGGTGCAGCGTCGGCATACAATCCTTGCTTTTTTCACATTTCAACAAGGAAAAAAATCAAATAAGTTGCACATGTTGCTTCTAATGTACATTCTAACATGCCTCACATTGAATGGCTTCCGAAGGTGTTCCTACTCGGTTCCAAAAGATCCGATACATCGCACTAACATCTTTTTTGTTTTGAAAGTATAGAATTTAGTGCACGATTAACTTTAGAATTTATATAACTTTTAATGCGTAGAAATTTGTTTTATGTGCACGCAAAGAAAAAAACATGGTTGGGGTAACCATAATCTAAGAGCAACATATTATTATATGGTTGTTGTCAATATTAAATTATAGGGTTGTAGTCAAATCATATTATTATTATAATATTATGGTTAAACTAAACGATTACAGTATAGAGGTTTTTTTCTTCAACGCCAACTTTTTTTATTACGATTAGCCACCCATCTTATACCCAAATCAGCCTTTTTATAGTCTTTTTCAGCCCAACGATGATCATGTCCGTTGCTGACGTGCTTTCTAGCAGTGATGAGATATATTTTTATTTATTATTATTTACAATTTATCAATGCATCTGTCAATGTATCAATGCAATCGTCACGTAGATTTCATTGATACATAAATTAGCAAAACAATACTTACTTTATGTTATAACTAATAATTAAATAGGTATATATGTATCGTCCAAAACCTTAAATTTTGGGAAACATATTTTCCACAAGCCTGCTCTTAATCCATATGGCATTTTACAACTGAGGAACAAAATTCAAGTTATTTGGCCAATATTTAGAGGTCCCTATGATTCAATACTTTTTCGGTCAAAAACAGAATTGTCAATAGATCTCCGATATTTTGTGAAAATAACTTTATTAAGGATATAAATTTATAAAGAAATTCCGTGGAAATGTTATTTTACATTTAAAATAGGCATAATTCAAGTTTCTGGAATGTTAATTCTAAATGTAAGACTCTCAATGTTCACAAAAGCTTACTTGCACCATCGCCAATTAGCGTCTCCTTCTTAGACGTTGGAAAGCCACAACATAGGGTTTTTGGAAAGCAAAGATGAAGCTTTTTCTTTTCCGTTTTAAAGATGGATATCGAAAAGCACTCTTGTACGCTGTGAGACATGTGACTCCAGAGTGATAGCCTCTGCTTAAACTGTTTACCTTTATCCCTCTTTAGAACATTACCCTTTTGTGTGCGCTGTAAGTTTTTGACCATCTCAATTTTGCTGTCATCACTGATACGGGAATCAAAGAGAGCCAGGCCAATCAAGTGTTTAGAAAAGAACCACAGGTGACTTTTAAATGCTACTAAAGCAGACTTTTTCGCATCAGAATCGGAGTATGCTTCGACCTGCTTCAAAATAAGGAAATCATTAATGACTGCTTTCTCGGGTTTCAAAGCCTTTTAAGATTTAGATAATCGTACAATATAGTATGCTTACTTTCAATCACAACTATTATTTTAGTTAGAATCTTAGCCATGTCTCAAATATCCAAAACTGGCCTAACTAAGACTTCATTAACAAGGATTCTCCTATGGATTCGTAATAGGTGACAAATTTGCATAAAAATTACTTTTAAACTGCAAAATCTTAGAAACGAAAATATAAAGTCACAACTTTCAATTAGACTTAGTTTCCTTAGTCCTTAATATTTTCCAATTGATGCAAATTTTGGTCTGGTGTTTCAGTTTGCATAGCGGAACAAAGGCAGCCATGTGGAGATAGATATTTTTAACTTTTTGTTTTTCCCATATAGATATGGACCACCCTAATGTATATAGTTTTGCTACAAAAATTGTTTAAACACGTTTTTTTAATTTTTTTATTATTTTTTTAAAAAACAAAAATTTGTCAAAAATTTTTCAAAATAATATATTATTTCTGAATATTTATAAAATTTTGGTTGTGGCTTAACCATTATATAGTTCATTAGCATGTTGCATTTTTGGGCGCAGAAACCAGTTAATGATGAAATCTTAAGTAAAAAATGTTTATAGTGACCAAAGTAATGTTAGAAACAAGTAAAATTTGTTTACTGCAACCATAAATACAGAGACCATAATGTGGTTCCTGTGACCATACCATAACTATGTTTTTTCTTTGCGCGTAGAACATAACTGTTTTAGTTGTAGTGTATTTCAATGCGATGATCATATAATATAGAGAGAAAGTAAATAATTATGACAGTAACTTCGCCTTTGTGTGACACTAGTGCGAAATTTTTATATTGTAAATTTTTCCTCAAAAGTAGTATTTATTACCTACGATCTCCTTAAAAAAAATTCCCATTGTTTTGACTGCATTTTCAAAAAAGCAAGAATAATTTCAAATTTTTTAAAAGTACATAGATACATATATACATACATACATACTTATATGTACATACATGTGTATATACGTCTAATAAAAAATTAATTAAAAAATTTTGTTTTTATCTACCGAAAATTTTAAAAGTCTGATTTAATACCATATTGTTGAACAAATGCGCAATCTCTTTGTTTGCAGGCACCAAAAAAAATATTTTTTATTACAAATACATCCTTCCAGTTCTCATAAATGCAACAATAAATATTAATGCATTCAAATTCCGCACAGATGAACGAATATATTTTTTTATATTGGGGTAATATTGGCAGTGCGGTGACAATATTATTTCATTTAAATGATTTTAATTTAAGAAAATTACATAAATTCAAAAATAAAAAGTTTTACAACTTTCCATTCTTTTGTTATAAATTTGAAGTACAACCAATGACTGTATTTATCAATTGATTTCATTTCAACAAACATATTTGGCAAATTTAATATGTCTAATACAATACCAGAGGAAGGAAAATGATTTATTATTATGTATTTGCTATACCCGTTTGCTTCGCTACATAATCATAAAAGAAACAAAATTTATACATACATTTATATATAAATTTTTATTACTTTACTTAGCTTAGCTCAGCTTACATATATACGACACAAATAAAAACTTAAAAGCAAACCTTACATTTAAATTTAATACGTAATAAGAGATTTTGCAGTACATATTTTGCAATTAATATTTGTGTTCTTTTTCCTTGTCACTGTTAGCAACCCTAATTTTAACCATCTTTTTTGGGATTAATCAACTTAAATTTGTAATTAATTATTTTTGTGAAAAATTAATACATAAAATAGCCAACAAACTTAACCAAAAAGTAGAAAGACAAACAAATCAATAACCCACGGAGGTCAATTGGTCTGGTAGTTTATAATCCCCAAAATTTTAACACAACAATGAGTCAGCAGGCGTAAAAAACATAAAAATATTAATAACTTCCACAAGCGATTGCATATTTGTTATTTATAAAATTTAGAGAATTTTTATATTTACTATTTTATATTTAATATTATGCCTTCGTTTCGGTTTTCTGAACATTCGGTTTCAGTTTTTTAACATTTTTTCTAAAAAATCAGCAAAAGGTTGCTGCTTAAATTGTTAGGTTATAGACGCATTTACAATGACTTATTAACACATCCCAGCAAAAAATTATTGGGATTTGGTGAGCACTAAAGTTAAACTCATGTCTTTCCAAAAGCGGTTCTCATAAACGCATCTAATAAGCGCATTCGAGAATGCTATAATTGTGAGACAATAATAACAAACTGCACCCCCCTCTCGCTTACGAGGTTGCGAATAAGTTTTCTTTATAAAATTTAATGAAACAAAGAGACCTCTCTCGCTTACGCAGATGCAGGTATGTAAGCGTATGTTTTTTTAAAGAATTTTGTGGGACAAATGGCAAACAAAAATCATGGCTTCCTGAAGCAGCTTGGAAGGGAGAGACTATTTCTCTCTCTACCTTACAAGCCTGCTTCCAAGTAAACGTAATTTTTTGCTGGGATTTTATGGTCTTCTCTTTTACTAGTTTTAAATAAAACTAGCAGTATCTGAGTCGGCGTCAGTGTTCTGACATTGATACTTTGTTCGAATTTTAGGATTCTTTGTTTTATAGTGCTTGTTTATAATTTATTGATTTTATGATTTATATATTTATTTTGTACTAGCTGTGCCCACACACTTTATGTGCGCCCTCACAATATTTTGTTCGATTTTGCTTTGAAAGTAATCCGCTCTTACTTTTATAGTGCTTTTTATAATATTATAAAATTTATATAAAATTCTAAATTTCTAAAAATGATTGTAAAGCTCTGTAAAATGTGTTTAAAATATCCCGCCTTAGAGAATGCATATCGGTATAATTGCCTCCTTTCATTGCTTTTTCTCCACTTTCTCATGGAAATGAGATAGTTTTTGCAGAAAAAGGTACTAAGGTAACTAAGGCTCCTCCTTTTATTAAAACCCATTCAGTAGTTTTTACAATAGGCGAACACAGACAGACAGGAAAGAGGTTACTGTTTTATTTTTTGCATATAGATATAGCGCCCGTCTCTGGATAATTGAAATTGAAGAATGTCGGAACATGGGTTTTATATAATTTCTATTATTGACGAGTTCTGTAAATAGTTTACATAATAAAAGATGTTGCCAAGTTTCCCGGGTTTTTAATTTTATTTTGTCTTGTAAATAAGATGTTTTTAGGGGCAAATATTATGATGCTATATTTCAGATGAGATACTAAGGTACCTTTCCACAAAATGATAATAAAATTCTCCGAGTAGTTTTAACGTGATCGAATGCAGGGAGACCGATGGACAGACAGATGTAGTTATATATTTTAATAAATCTGAAAGAACAAAATGTTTATTTGTAAAATTTTTTATTTTGTTTTGAAATATAATTTTGTTTGTTAAACAAAAATATTTAAAAAAAAATAAACTGTCTTGTTTCTCTATTCATATAAAACCAGTTAACCGGTTCTAAAAGACCAGTTTAAGAAACCGGTTTTAAAAATAAAACTAAACCGAAAACTATTTGTCTAAAATGCAATTTTTCCGTTAAACTGAAAACCTGTTTAACAAAGAATATAATTTTATTTAGAATAAAAGTCCTCAAAATGTCATGTTCCATCAAACTCACAATTTGATTCATGTTTATAATTGTAGAATTTTCCGTTATTAAGTTTTGGCAAAATTATTTAACATGATTTAATAAGTTATTAGCAATTAGTTTTATATGCATATGATATTTAAATTTATTTATATTGTTATGCCACAACCGACCCCAATTAAAAGGGACCAAATGCTTGGTTAGTTATTCATATTCATTCATTCACGCATTCATTAAACATGTAAGCAAACTGCTATAAAATGGTCAGAGTAGTTTTAATTAAATTAATTTTAAGGTGTTTTACTCTTGGACTTTTTATTAACGCTTGCCTTTAAATTACGTGTTAGTTAAAGGTAATTATAGTTGAAGTGACCTACAGTTATTATTCGTTATTACAGCTTATCGCTCACTTCTGTCTTATAGATGACTTGTAATAATGCAAAAAAATTTATCTCGGCTTAGTGATCAAATGTTGTCTTACCTTTATAAATTTTGTTTTTATTTTCAAAAGTATTTGTGTTGATTATAAGCCAACATCTAAAAACTTAAATAAATCTGCACTTTTTTTATGGATATACTGATGCTTATAGGACTTAGGTGATAGGCCTATAAGGATATGCATATATGCGTTTATGCAAAAATGTAAACCCTAATTTTTATTCTTTCATTGAAATATTTATTTATAACGATTTCTCTGTTTGAGTTCTACAAAAATCATCACAACACAAACCCTAATTTTTATTCTTCCATTGAAATATTTATTTATAACGATTTCTCTGTTTGAGTTCTACAAAAATCATCACAACACAATTATGTTTTCTTTTAATATTAAAATTTTATTTTGTCTACTTTTAAACCCATGCTAAAGAAGTATCAGCACAAAATCATAAGTCCCTACCCAAAATTTTATGCCTTAATAGTATTGAAATCAAAATGAGAACCAACCTCTGGCTTGGTCCAATACCTATGACTATAATCGTATTGTAACAAGGAAGAACTTGGATCTCAATTTTATCTCAGTACTTTTAACGACCAAAGTTTTTGGATAGGAATTTTGGCCTCTTTCATATTTATGTTTTAGTTCGGATTTGGCTGTTTTTTTGTAAGTTTTATTTTTTTGTATCCATATTTGTCAAGTTAAAGTTTACTGTTGGCAGCCTAAAACCTTAAAACTAATCACTACAGCACCATGGCTTGTCTCCAACAAATGCATTCGCAGAGATCTTAGTGAAAACTATCTTGAACGATTAAGTAATCACTGTTTTACTATTAAATGATAGCTCTGAAACTAGAAGACTTAAACATACACATATATAAGACTTGCCTTTTAGAAGCTAGTCAATTATAATGTGCTTTGTATATATAATTATTTATTATAAGTTTGTTTTATATAGTTATATAGTTTATTGATTGCAAATAAAAAAATTAAAAAATAAGTTTACTGCAGGAATTTTCAGCACTATAACAATGGCATTATGCACTACCCTAGATAGAAATTTATTGTTTTCACAAATTTCGTATTTCTAGATATAAATTTCTCATTTTAGATATTTCTAGCTACTCGTACTCATCGAGACTTATATACGTGTATACCAAATTCAGCTCTAATCTGTAGTGGAACTGCCCTATAATATGGTTGAGTGAGTCAATCAGTGAGAAAATACCTAAATTTTTACACCATCATAGAGAATTTATACATCTTCTTGCCTGAGGAAGCATTTACTGCAAAACTTTCGAATTTCACCTATATGGTAATGCCTACGTATTTAGTGTCTTTGTGTCGTAAGTTCCATAATTTTCGGATCAAGGAAAAGAACGTTGTTAGGGGGTAAAACAGGGCGATTGGGTTCGTGCACACACTGTTTGCATAGCCGGAACTTAGTTTTTACTGAAATAAAAATATTTTTTCTTTTAATGCAAAAAATGTTTTTTTTATTTCATAAATTTTAAATATTGTCCTGCATCGTATCCTCTTGACATTCTTAAATTTAATTTTTGTCAAAGATGCATTATTAAAGCTGTAATATGTCCACACTATAAGGAAAAGTTTAAAATAATCCCACATAAGGCCGTTTAAATTTTAAATATTGGTTTCCCTACTTTTAGAACAAAACTGTTATACAACAAAACCGTTATACACACATACACAAATGCATAATACATGTTTGCTATAAATTCAAATTCATTTATTCGAGTAAATTTTGTGAATAAATCTGTATTTAATCTTTTTTGTTTTAACATGATACAAGTCACAGATACTTGTTATTTACAGACTTTCATTTAAGTTTAAAAGTATGAATATTAGGTGCTGGTTCGTTCCGTAAGCACGTAAGTGAGGTACAAAATTCCTTATGTTAATAAATTTCCTTTTATTACATTGTTTAGGCACATGAACCAGGCGTAAACATGTTTTTATTTTATTTTCTTTTAAAGTCTGTGGTATTCAAGCGTTGTATTATAAAAGAAAATGTGTTTTATTTTTCTATTGTAGCTTATATACAGCTTGGTTCCTTTTGTTGCTATTAAGACCATAGTGCTGCGACACAAATTTTTCAATTATTTCTTCTTGAGGCTAAGTTTTTAATTTGATTCCAGCTTTTTCCTCCTCGCAAAGTCGCTACATATAGCAAGTGTTGATATTCTAGTCAATAGCATTGCGGATGATATCTTAGGTTGGTCTTTGTAACGCGTGGCCAATTGGTAGTTCGTAACGTGTGACATTTACTCCTCTGTTGTTCTAAATGAAATACTCATTTGATGTTGAGTGCGTGTCCAGAGTTGTTTGTTAGCCTTAAAAATTTGTTGGTATAAACTTTCAAGGACTTCACTTGTTTGGGAGCCATATTCCAAGTTTCACACTCACCCAAAAAGAAGAGCGGATTTCACATATGAACTAAATAGGAAGACGATTTCCACTTTGTGTGGAAGGTACGGTTTGAGACATCAGTAGAAAAGCTTCCAGTCGATGTTGTAAAACTACCTAAGTTGCAAAAGTGATGCACTGCCTTCACTTTCATTACCTTATTCTTATTAACATTTATTCTGAGACCTGCCTTTGCAGATTATGTGTATACAACTTTGAGGTTTTCCAACATTTCCGACTGACTATGTGATAGAAGCATATTTCGTCTGAATAGTCAAGATCAGTTAGACGGCCACCAAGTCGACATGTTATACCTCTATTGCTGCACGTTGCGTTTCTCATCACAATGTTCAATACTGCATTAAAGAGTAATAGCGATAAGATGCAGCCTTGTAGTACACCAGCTTTAATGGAGACCTTGTCGCTTACAGAATTCAAGAGAACTATACGAAAGTTTTGTTCGGTGTTTAACTCTAGGATAAACTCTATTATTTTCCTCTAGACCGGGTAGAGGAGCATCTCCATTCAACAGAACAGGAAGTCAGCAAATCTCCTATTGATGATATTTGAAATTACCTTGTATATCATGCTAATGAGTGTCAGGCCTCTTTAATTTTTGCACTCCGCGAAAAGTTAAGTCCGTTGACAAAATGATGCAGTATTGGTGTGAACAAATATCGAGCTGACTGTTATTTCGGAGTCACGCGATGAAGATTTGGACGCCAAATGTTCTGTGGTTTCTTTTCATTTCTTAATCATTCAACTTTTCGAAATTTTTAAGAATGTAATTACGTAAATATGGAATTGTTCAAAGTTTTTTTTTAACTTTATTTTTAACCTTGAATGTAAATAAAACAACGAGGTTCCTTTGGCCGATAATTAATTAAAATTTTTATAAAAATTTAATACCACACTTCTTGTTAAACATGATGCTTAACTTTAATTACAAATACATGTACACATGTACATACACATACACATATAAGCAGACTACGTCTCTGCATGTGCGTGCATAGAAACATGATTTTGTACATAAACACACAATAACAATATGGCAATTTAGGAAGGTTGCCAGGAAGTTAGTAAGCAGCCCACCAGTAAATATTTGAATATTTCCTTCTATTTTCAGTCTCATGTTATGAAAGCACATGCATACGGAAACTATTAAAGAGTATTTAGGCATTTAACAAATATTTAACTGTAACTGAATTAGTTAGAGAACTAAGTGGAGGGCGAAACGACAATTATTATTTAAAGGGAATTTGTTTGTCGAAGTAATTTATTAGAATGAATTTGTTGACTTTATTTTAGAGTTAAACGAGTATATAGCTCAACCTAATAATTAACATGAATATTAATTTACATTTATCTTCGAGTAAATAGTTTTTAATCAGCAATTTCCCCCTTCTATCTATTGCCATAGGCTTTAATAAACAAATAATAAAAACTAACTAATGTGAACAGTTTTTAGTGAGATTTTTTAAATTTAGTACCTACCTTAGGGTAAAATAGCAAGATGAGAATAACATGGAGGTGTGTGCACCAAAAAGCTTTTTATGGTTCTAAGAGGACAGAAAATAGGAGGTGTTACCTACCAGGGATCTTAATGTTTTTTGAAAGTTGGAATATTCACTGATTATTTATTAGGTATTTTCAGTGGCCTTAGCACTTGTCTTGGCGCAGGCTAAACATGTACATTAAAGTTACAGCATTTTCCTCGGTATTTTAGCTCCTCCTAGTGAGCTTACTTGGTTTAAATGAGCTGTATTTTTTTAAGTGGTATAAGTCCACTTTAACAAAAACAGTTTTACAGTATAAGGCGATAGCCTTGTACAGCACTTTTTACATAAAAATCCATTTCATTAAAGCTTCTGTCTTTCAAAATATAGACTTAGATTTGCTCCTGGTTTTATTTCTTGTAGTATGTTTTTTTTTGAAAAAACATCACTCGAATTTTGGCGTTGATAAGTGCGGACGTGATTTTTTTTTAAGCTCGCATTAACAAAAAAACAAAACATATATTGTGTGAATAATTTAAAACAAAAAACAAACCTATTTTAATACAACAACAAAGTTGTTTGTAAAATATTTTTTTGTATTGAAAAGATGTCGAAGCCCTAAATCTTCGCAGATTGCACCAATGGCTAAAGTACAAAAAGACAAGGACTCTAACGGAATAAATTTCCAGAATCGTTTTGCTATTTTAAATAGCGAAAAAAGTGAAACAAAAATGGCACCCAAGTCGTTTAAACCACCACCAATTTTTTTAAGGGAGAAAAATTCGAACGACCAGTAGAGTTCATCCAAACCCTTTGCGCGTAACATGCTGAATGAAACTGGTTATATTCGACTAAAAAAAGAGATACTGCTTTTCTTGGCCGTACATTAGAGGGATGACCCGCAAATGATTGCAAAATCCGTGAAACAAACATTATTTTTGTCTAGCACTGGCTGGACTTAAAAAGTTTATTTTTATTTTCGACTTAAGATACGAGTAATTATTGTTAGTTCAAAAATATTGAAGATACAATAAATAAATTATGAAAAAAAAATTGAATAAAGTTGGCCAATATTTTTGAATTGATTCAACCAGTTCAAATGTATCTTGCTCACAGGCTTCCAGCGACACATTGAATGAAATAATTTTAAATAACTTTAGTTATGAATTTAGGGGCAAATTCATAAGAAATATTTTTTACATATAATGAAATAAATAGATGATGCTTACAACTAAAACACTACCCTAAGTAGATTAGATACAAGAGTGCTGATGACGGACGTGGCTGTCTAGAAAATGTGCATTGCGCTCGTGCTGGTGTCTAAAAATTAAATTTTCCCAATTTTTCTTTAATATTATCACCTAATTTGAAATTTAATTAATTCTTTCTTAGAGAGAATATAAAAACGAACTTAAGCTTGATTATAAAATTTCATTGTATGTAATATGTAAACAGTTCGACTAAAAATAATTAAATTTTCAAAAAATATTTTTGTTATGAAAAAAATTTTCATACAAAATTAGTTTGAAAAACCTTTTATAAACCAAAAATATATTTTAAGAATATGGCCCTTAAAATCTATTATTATATTTTTATTTCCTTTCTTAACATCTTTTCTTTTGAAAATTTTATTTAGAAATTTTAGGTTTAATCAGCAAACTTAAAAAAAAAACAAAATGGCAGAAAATGCTAAAACTGTTAAAGAGGAAGTGTTTCCGCTCTCCTATCTTGTTTATAAGAATAATGAAACTGAAATTTTTACCCCTCATTTCAAACCCATACACAAAATATTATACCCCTCGTCCCTTTAAATTGATTTAAAATACAATTTGGAAACCACTTATATTTTTCATAAAGTTCTTAAGAAAAGTTTAAATTTAGATAATGATACTCTAAGGCAAAAGTTTATTATAACTAGCCTGTGCTTTACTTTTACTTGTGTCTGTTAAATTCACTTTGTGTTCGTTGAAATTATAATTTTATTTAAAAATTAGTTTTCTTTATTGGTTAAAATTAAAATGAACTCAAAATTAACGAAATTTATTAATTTTGGGCTTTGAAAATAATATTATGTAAAATGTATTATATGTACATATGTATTATTTATACTATAATATATGCTATAATATTATATTAAAAACTGTCTATATATTATTTATTTAACAAAAAAATCTTTAAAGTGGCACCATTTGTAAATTTAAATAAACGTAATTAACTTGTGAACAGATAATATTTTAATTAAATTTGAAATTGTGTTTCTTTGTTGTTTCATTGTTGTAAACACATATTAAACATTTAAATTTTGTATTCAGTTCACAAATTGTATTAAATAGGACGAAAATAATATTTACTTGCAAGTTTTTAAAATGATAAAATGATATATTAGGGATATCGTCTGTAAACTACCAAAAACGCAAGTGATTTTAATCATCAACACAAAACTTAAAACAAAAATACGCTTTCTCAGGATGGTGTTTTCCGTGCAAAAGAATTACTAAGTGGACTTAGGCATTCTAAGAAGTGAAGTATTCTATGGGAAATTTATTATAACATTTAATTAATTATCAAAGATACAATTGTGTTGATGCGAAACGTATGTCTAACAAAGTATTAGCAAGAAAGTGTGAAATAAAATTAGAAGAAAAAAACACAGCACAGACTTTTGTTGTTGAATAAAACTTAATATGAAGTTTTGTTTATAAATAAGAGTACATTGATGGCTCAGTAAAAGTTTCGTAGTATATTTACCAATAAGAACAAAAAGGCCTTGCTGAAATTCCCTGAAGTGATAAATGATTTATCATTTCAATCATTCAGGGAATATCAGAAATCAAATGTCAACAACATCTTATATTTTGCCTCCAGAATTTGTATATTTTAAATAAAATGATTTTATAATAACTTACGGCTTGCAAAATATTCTATCTACTGTGTGTTGTGTTCCGACAGTACTTGGTTTATCATAAAAGAGCGGTTAGGTTTTTATTCAAATTTAAGTAATTTGAATAAAAAGGAAATATGACGGTGGTAAGAAATATACCAAACATTGGAATATAAAATAAAGGTTTCTGTATAATTCATGCAAGTTTCAACAGACGTTTGGCAAATATTAAGGAAATTCCGCCGCATTTTTTTTCTATCGTTCGATTGATTGAAAATTTTGAATAACGATTAAAATGAGGGTGCGGCACGTTAACTACTAAAGCATGGTTACGAGTTTGATACTCAGCCGTGGCAACTTCGATTGTTCCGGTATTACCATATAGCACTTAATCATCGGCGAAGCAAAAAAATTTAGAAAACCTGCTTCAAATTAATTCGCCTACATAACACCCGAGGCGCTGCATCACTGTTATCGAAATAAACATAACGTGCAATTGCAGTGTTGCCGAAAGTGAAGCTTTACTAACGCACTGTCTTATCTATCCCTGTCCAAAGGAAGTAACACGATCAATATAGGCCTAAAGCTTCCTCAAAGTCCGAGGTATTTCGCTTGTAATTTTATTCAGACTTTTTCATATCGTGGAGCTTAAGTTGTTCTTTCGACTAATTTACGAGTTGCATTAAAACAGCAGTAGAAAAGCTAAATGTAGAAAATTGATTTTATTTAATTGAAAAATGCCATATTCAATTTAATGGTAGAAGCAAGCAACTAAACAAAACTCCAAATCAATTAAATTGCTAAGTGCATGCTCAACTTTCAAGTTGCCACAACAGAAGTGCTGTTTGCAATTAAAGCAACAAGTAGTTGAACTTAAATGGAATTATAAAAAATGAAATAAAAAGTAAAAGCTATTTTTAAGTGGTAATTCTGGGTAATTTTAGAATAAAAGTGCCACATGGCGTATGAGCGATATCATTTGCTGGAAATAAAAATAACGTATTCGCCTTAACTCATTTGCTGGTGTTTTTGCAATTCAATTTAAATTTCAAAGTTTTTATGTAAAAGCAAATTTTCTTTTTATAAGAAAGTTGATCATTGTAACACATTATTGTTTTCCAAATGTATGCAAACAATTCCATTTGAGGTAATCTTCTAGGAAAATAAATAAATATTTAATCTCTTGAAGCACATATTGCTTTTCACATCATGTCGAAAGTGCTTGACTATGTTAGGAAGTGATAAGACTGTAATCATTTCAACCTTAAATATACAATAGAAATTTATTTAAGTATTTATTTTTCTTTCTGTCTTTAAGTCTAAGTATCGTTGGTTAAGAAATTAATGTTTATTATTTTAGAAAATATATTAACATTTAATTGGTTTTGGCCATGTACTGAAATCTTATGATTACATTAGTATTATTTACATAAAATTTATGCAAATTAATGCCGACAGTTTAGAAGTGCTTGTATTAAAGTCAAACGGAAGAAGCTGACAAAATACTTAAAACTCTTAAACTTTAACTCTTTATTCGTTATATGTTTTAAAAAGTTTATTTTTAGTTGTAAATCTAAAATTTTTCTTTACACAATGAATATTTTTCTCCTTTTCTGATTTTTTTCCGTTATTTGTGTGTGTGTTTCTTTATAAGCAACCAAAAAAAAACATTTGTCTTCCAGGGATTTTCTTTCAATTCAACTTTTATACATGTGTGTGCCAGTGTGCGACTAAGTGTGCGTAAGTTGGATTGTGGGATTTATATCCGACGTATAATATCTTTTCTCAAACAACACCCATTTAATGGTTCAGTATTTTTTTATAATTTTTTTCTTCTATTTTTTAACTTCTCTTATTTTTTATACTTTTATATGACTCGTGCCTTACATAAATCTTGATTTTCTTTGGCTTTAATTGTAACTTTTTTACAAATTTATTGAAACATATTGATTTGCAATTGCAAAAAATTTATTGTTTTCCTTACTAAGAACAATTTAAAAGAAATTACATGAATGTTGTATTTTTAAATCCCCTCAAACAACTGCACATTTCTGGCTGGCTGGCTGATAGATTTGTATCACGTGTTTTATCGATTGTGAATGAAAATGATATCGAATGTGAAAATAAATGATGAAAGAAACTTGTCTAAGTTCAATATGAAAAAATCGTTTTATTTAATTTATTTACTTTAAAAAATTTAACTGTAATGAAAGGAAGTTGAATTGTAATAAATAGAAGTGTAAACTCATAATGCTGGGCTTTATCTGTAGTGCGATAATGATCTTTGCAAGTAAGAATGGGTATAATTTTTAAGGATGTGTAATATGGTCGCTAAGTTAAGATGTGTAATATGGTTGCGTCTAGGTGTAACTTACGGATTCACAATCATTACCCTTTATTGTTTAGTAATGCAGCAATCAAAGAAAATCACTTATGTATTTTTGATTATCATAATCCAAGAGAAGAAATACACGCTGTATTTGATAAATTTAACCAGGAAATGGATAACTAATGTATTGTGTGATGATATGAAAGAAAGGCTTTAACATACACTGAACAATTTTTTTGCACCAATTAAAAATTTTAATTAGTTTTAAATTAAAGTTCAATTACTTTTTTAATTGATTCCATATATGTTTGTTTAAAACGAAACAAAAAATACTAATTATTTAATTAAATTTTAATCTGAAACCAATTAAAACCTTTAATTGGTGAAAATATTTTTTCCGTGTACCTAAACAAAATGCATTGATATTTAAGAAAAAGTCAAAATGGAGAAATCGCCAAAGCTAAAGCGCCAGATCGCCCACCCAGTTGACATCCCCAAGACGCCTTATAAAACGATTACCTAAGTATGTGCTCATCGATTGTTCCTTCTACAACAAGAAAAGTTCTTAAAAAGTCAATAGCGCTCTCCGCTGACTGAAATGGCGTTTCCCCGCCCCCAAATCCACTCCACTTTCTATGGATACACTAGCTTAGCGACAATAACTTTGTGAGTTTTCGATTCATCGATGCCGTAATTTTTTTTATTGACATATAGTTTCCGCCAGAAAAAGATGCTTATATTTGAATCACCCGTTATATATATATATATATATATATATATATATATATATATATATATATATATATATATATATATATATATATATCTATATATATATATATATCTATTATCCCAAAATAAAGCGGGCGGACAGTCAATACAGAGTTTACAATAAACTATCCTAGTCTTGAAGTCGTCTCATATTCTAATTATTTCTGTAAATTTTAGACTGTAACAGCTTCTAATAACAGGAATTTCTGTAAAATCTCGCAAAGAACTATTTGGCACTTATTGCTAAATGCAAGTACAATCTCTACCAAAAAAAAAACAATTTATGAAACAGTGGTTCGGTTTATATAGAAAAAATATGATTTAAGCATCTACCTTAATTCACAAGGGGCTCCCAGAAACTTTTTTCGTGTTTCCAAATCTAAAGAAATTACTTTAGTAGGACCTCTGGTGGTAAGTAACTATTAATTAGATACTTTGTAAGTTACTTCACTTTGTCTACGAAGTTCCTTAAGAAAACTTCATTTGTGTGGTTAGAAATTTATATGCTAATAAAATAAAAATATACCTGTATGAACAATAAGTGTTATGCCTCTATGAAAAATAAGTGTTTAAGCACTTATCTATAAAATATGTGCTGTTGACTAAAAATTTTATTCCAAAAAAACTCATTCCTTAGTAACTTTTATTAAATAGTAGGCCCACAAATATTAACTACATGATTCTGCTTCTTTTTATCTTACAAAGTCATAAACTCATGATGAATGATAAAATAATGAAAAGTTGTTTTTGAGTTTAAATAAGAAACTTGTTCATTGAAGTGTATAATCCAATCAATCACAATAAACAGTTCTTATATGTTTATTTATTTCCTTTTTTGTTATTTAGAATAATGGAAATTTATTCAAAATATTTTTTATCTAAAGAAGACTATTCAAACATAAAATGTGACCATTCAGTATTAGATGGACTTTCAATAATCGCTTAAATAATTGTTTATCAATATTTATTTTGCTAAATATATTTTAAGCGAAGAATGATTTTTATGCGAAGGACAAAAGTTTTTATTTGAAAATATTTCATATTAGTCAAATTTTAACCAGTTCAAAAGGTGCTGAGGTTTTCATATAAGAAGCATAAGAATTTAAAACAAAGTTGACTTCCGAAAAATAGCAAATCTCATGGTTGATTTTTTATCTTGTAATTTCTCTTTAAAAACTAATAATATTATTTTAACATTAAATCTTTTATGAATTAATCTCTGTTTGGGTTATCGTTCAACCCAATGTGCTTTAACGTCAAGTAAAATTTTAATGTTGTGTATTCTTCTTGCAATAAATATAAACATTTTATGCCTAATCTTATTAAATTAAAACACTTCATACTATAATTACTTAAAGTAAATACATCACATAAAAGCTGTTTACCTTTCTCTCCAATTTGCAGAAGATTTACCGTAGAAACATTTCGAAACAATTTATTTCTAAGGAAGTCCCTTCTTTATTATTGAAATTAAGCAAAAATAAAAGAGACATGAAAAAATAAATTTACCGCTAAAGGCTGTTTGCACAGTGGTGTAGAATCGAATATTCTGAAAATATTTCTTCAATTTTTGTTTGATTTTTACAAATTGTAAATGGTGTTAAACGTCTACTTTTTAAAATGTTTTAAAATGAGCGAGTTATAAGCAATTTAATATTAAAATGTTTTATTTCTTTTGTACCCTGGTCCAGTATTTTTTTTTTTATTGAGTACAATTTTCACACACCATTTTTTTTTTAAGAGAAAGAATTTTTCTTCAGGAATATATAAAAATTTTCTATTTTCGGTAAATCAAATTTCGTGTAAAATTTATCATCATTGTAGAAGATGGAGGTTCCTCAATTTGACCTAAAAGTAAAAATATTTAATATGCGAAAAACTTTGTATAAGTTGAAGGATTCAAATGAAATGTTCCGAGGATATATGTATAATTAGTCGACGAAAATCAAATAATAGAAAATCTACAACATTAAGGTAAGTAAATACCAAAATTCTTTAAATAAAGTCCAAAAATCCCAAAATAGGATTTTTTGTTTTTTGCCGCCCATAAAATAGTATTTTTATTTCTGATATTATATAAAATTTTTTTTGTTTGCCTTGTCATTTGTTAATTATGTATATATTTAATTTAAAAAAATATAAAAATTAAAATTAAAAAATTGGTGCAAAATTATTTAGGGAATGATTTGGAACTCAAAATCAAGTAACGAAAAAAAAACTTCTTTGCCAAGAAAATTCGACTTTTTATCTCACAAAATATTGGATGCGGAATTCAATAAATTGTATTTCAATTCCCGTGAGCCAATCACTGCATGCAATGACGAAGAAATTTAAAAAAATTTTGGCCGATGTCTTAAAACTCAAAATTCTTATCAAATTGTTTCGACGTTGCAGCTGCATATAAATATGGTATAGTGGACTTGGTAACTGATAGGTTCATAAAATACTTTCAGTAATAATTGGGATAATATATAGCTTTATTAAGCTTTGGGATTTAAGAACATATAGATTAAAGTCAAAATTTCGATGTAAAATAGGGCAAACTGAAAGATCATCTTCTACTAAGATGATCAGTTTTACACAAAATTTGGTTTAAACGTTCACCCGAATATAAAATTTTAATATATTTTTTAAGAATTTTTTTTGTGTTAAAAAAAAAACAAGAAAAAACAAAATTTGGGAGTTTTTTTTATTGAATAATTCAAATTTATAACTCGCTCGCTTTTAAAATGTAATTTATAGATTAAAGCACCATTTTACAGGTATTTACTCGACCTTTAATACCATGTTTTTGAAAATTAAACTAAAATTGAAGAAAGAATTTGCAGGTGCGAGGTACCCAAATTTGAGACTACATAGCAAGTATATGGTGCCCAGCGTCAGAGCTCATATACTCCTCTGCTATGCTCATGTCAATCGTCGAGCTATCGAGTTATTTCCAAAATATTTTGGTTCTGTCCCACAGTGCACCGTTTCGTTTCTTTCGACTTTGTTTCTGCTGCACACTAATAGTGTAAAAGTAAAAACGATTTACATCCGATTTATGTTGCCATTTTTATAGGTACGAAGCGTATTTCATTCTACTTTTACTTTTACAAAATCATACCAAAAGTATGACAGTCTAAACATACATACCTTAAGAAAATAAATTTTTTTCATTTTATTGATTTATTTTTTTTTTTAATGAAAGTACACACAAATTTAATGCATAAAATGTCACAGATGTTTTTTTAAATGACGAACAAATTCTTTTTAAGTGAAGAATAATGAAGATGTTGTGATGCGGGCTTTGTGATTTCCTTAAACAATAAAACAAAGACAATCAACGTCTCTTTAAAAGTGTCGTGTCCGCAGAAAAATAAAAATTTATTTATTTACTAAATTACAACTCAACTTTACGACGGTGTCATCAATAAATGCTGGGCGATAAGTTCGTTTTATGACTCATAACTTCTTGAATATAATAGGCAATTTTGGTTGAAAATTATTATTAAACAACATCACAAAAAAAAATCGTAAAATACATTGCAATTATGGTTTTACAATTCGTGGGAATTGTGCCAATATTTTTTTTTTTAATCTATGAAAAATAAACCTAAGAACTTTTTAAAAAAAATTTAATTGCAAATATTTTTTTTATTTTTATATATTACAATATAATTACAAATTATATTCTTATTCACTCGTTGTAGTCAAACACCTAGAATCTTTGATAGGAATTGAACCCACAACCCCCAGACTGATAGACAGCTATGTTATATATTTAACAAATTTAAGAATTTAAAAATCAATTAATATTTTGTTTTATTAAGTAAATTTTTAAACAAAAACATATGAGTGGTGCATCAGACCACGTTCTGATCTATACAGTCAGTGTGTATACAAGAACTCATTCGCCTTGCTTATCTTCAATCATAGCTTTTGATTCTCTTTATCGCAAAAGGATGAAACTAAAAATACAAAGATACTAAAAAAGATAGTTTTACACTTAAGGTTTGCTGAGATAAGAACGTGTAAAAATTGCATTTTTTAGAAATTCATCAATATAATGGGACACTTGCACTATGGCTAGAAATTTGAAATTTGGGACACAAGTAGGTCGCAGAGAGTAATTAAACAGAAAAACCTGTAAACGAGAAACTTTTATCATGTTTTCTTATAGATTGTGGGACGCAGTAAAGACAGATGTGGGACGTATCTACCTCACTAAATTATAGTCGCACGATTTCGAGGAAAGCACTTGTAAAAAAACAAGTCGTTTTATACAGTTTTTCAACTTGAAGTCTGTCACATAATATAAGTAATTGGAATAATTCGAAAAGAAAATGTTAACACGTTCAATTCAGAGAAGTTTCGAGTCAATAAGTAGACATTATTCAAATTTATATATCGTTTTTCTTTCGTATATAAATCCAACCGGTTTGTCTTTTTTTTTTTTTCAGTAAATTTATAAATAAGCCGGAAGCACATTCATAATCATTGAATTATTTTAGCATTTGTAGTGTAGTGATATAAAAATATCTTTTACATCAGTTTTTTTTTATTAAAAACCCTGTGATTTTATTTTAAATTTTATTAATGCAAGTCATCAATCAATTGAGCTCTTGATTATGAAAGTGGTATAAGTCATATTTTTCTTGTTTCGAGATATTAAGTTTTAATGGAATAAAAAATATTTTTGTATTACGGAATAAAACATTTTGACAATTAAATAGTGTCAACAAATAAGTTAGTGTTTTTTTATACTTTTACGTTTTTCTTTGGACTAATGGTTGTGTATAATTGAAGCAAATCAATATTTTCGCATGTTCTAGGCCTTCCCCTTTTAGGTGAAAGGTCTAATACTTTGATTTCGGAATTGTGAACCAGAGAACTTTTATAAAACATCTTATATAGAGCATTTTTTTTTAAATCTGATCTATTGTATTTTTAGCAAAGACACAACTAATTGAAGTTTCTATTTCTATTAGTGGTTGATCCTCCCAGTTGTTTAGTCGAAATGAGTCAGAAAGTCAGAAAGGAGGTTCTGAGCAATTTTTTCTACCAAAAATGGGTTTATCTTTTGACATAAATCTATTAAATTATAATAATACTCAGGGATGTATAAATAATTCGATATCGTAATCAGTTGGCTTATTCAAGGGCTCAATTACATTTTTGGAGATTTTTTATTTAATTTTTTCTTATTTACTATTTTTTTAATTAAGATTTATATATAAGGAGTTCTCCTTTTTAGTACGGAGCAATATCATGTCATCCTTATGCAAAGGTCTTTTGTATTGTATTTGAATATAGTCTTAATTTTATATTTGTTAAAAAATGTTTTTTAAATAAAAACTTTAAAGAATATATATGTCATTTAGAACTAAAAAAAATGAATAAAAGGAAGACCTACCGCTTAATGTAAATTTGTAAAAATATTTTTTTATTATTTAATTAATTTATAAATGCTCCTTGGCAGCCTAATAATCAGGTAATGCTGAAAAGTGTAACAATTTTTTTTTCTTTTTTAATTAAGTAATAATATTTTTGTTTAATAATAATCAAGTTCTCTGTCAATTATAATTTATTCACCACCATAATGATCATATTCCTAAGTTCATGAAATCAAATCCCACGATTATGGCTGTGAAATGTTAACAAAAATTTTAAAGATCTTATCAAAACATTCAATGCGGTTTAACACACACCATATTAGAAATTGAGTACATACACCTTCAATGAATAACACGCAACGAGTTATTCATGTTCCAGCTTCTACCTGCGATTCTTAAACAAAAAATATTAAAAATGATATTTATTTCTATAAACTTTTTTCAAAAATTAATAAGCAGTTACTCCGATTCAATTAAACAGTGTTTTGATGTTAAATATTTTTGAACAGAACCCAAAGTTGAATATAATACACCACTACATATGTACACACATGTAAAAAATATTTTTTTTTGTGCAGAGAAATACTGCCGTATAATTCGGTAATATTTTTTCAAGGTTACCCAAACCCAAACAAAGTTCTTTATTTTTTTTTTTGTTTTTGTTTCAAGAAACAAAACTCGTATAAAGAAAACAGATTATTTTTTTTTTTACAACATTAATGTATAAACAGCTCAATCATTGAACTAAATATCTTATTATGCGCTAAACACATAGACGACAGCAGACTATCGACCACAAGCCGTTAAAACTAAAATACACTCGTTTATATGAACACGGTTATTTTGACACCATCATAGCTCGATGGCAACATGACCACCGTTGTGTCTGTAGTCAACTATTTTTGTACAGAAAATTTTATTTCATTCAACTGAAGAGAATATCACAAAATTTAAAATTATAAATTTATTTACAGTCAGGAGATTTTGAGCAAATAAATTTATAAATTTTGACGTAATAAAAGTATTTTTTTTTAATTATTTAATTTTTATAAAAGTAAAATATGTAGTCTATCAACAATATACTAATATAATTAAGTATCCTGACTACACAGCGACGATTGTAGCCAACGGCACTTGTAGTCGTGTAGCAGTGTAGCTGATGTCGTCTATGGGCTTAAAACATTACGAGTTCCGCGACATGCATATATCGGATATTTTTTAGCTGCATGAGAATGTCAAACTGTGTTGACATTTCTGTTCAATAAGGAAAACTACCGGAATTTTTTTGTTATTTGGAGCGAAGACAATGCCCCAGCCGTAAGTGGTCTTTCGTGTGGAACCTGGAATACTTTTTATAGGGCTATGCATTGCAGCAGATTTATTCTAAAAGTAGTCAAAAATTAGACAGATCGATGGACTATGTAACTCGTAGACGCGGCAGACCGGAAATCATATTTAAGAAATAAGTGCCATGAAATTATTTATCAGGTTATAGTTAAAAAAAATTTCATACCAAAAATATTTGTGTTTTGTTTTATGATTATAAGTTCTCATGCAGCTAAAACAAACACCCAGTATTAGAACAACGACAAAATATTTTGGAAATCACACTAAATTAATCTTTACCATTGAACATTTTGTTTGAATCTGCTAAAAGTGGTTTTACACGGCATGTGTTTCTCATATGACTTGTCAATTTGATAACCCATATGTAATTTCATGTGTTTGTCAAAATAGGCATTTTACATACGGTTTATAATTTTTGCTTTCAAACGTACATGTGTAATTACATCTGACGTAACCTACAATATATAATTTTTCCGCAACAAAGTTTTGTATTGCCAACCACAGCTGATGCAAAGATGCAACCGTAGTGCTTTTGGTACCATAAAAAACCTAAAATAGCCAAATATTAAGTTGGCATTACAGGATGTCAGATGCTTTGTCACATCAAAATAGAACACGTTCTAAATGAAAAATGTCATATGTATTGTACACATGTTATGTTCGAAAGGGTTTACACGACGTGTTTAGAATTTACACATGGAAAAGTGACAAGTCATATGACAAATACACGTCGTGTAAAACCATTTTAAGTGGTTTCAGAGATATCATAGAAGTAATGATGAAAAAAAGTATTAGTATTTTAAAATAAATTCAAACAATACGAAAATAAATATAATTCTGATGCTTTTTCATATATTTACTTAATAAACAGTTGCATGAGCAATGCAATTACTGAACATTTGGCTATTCATACTATACTATTAGTGAGCAAACCTATGTTCGTCACAAAAACGCAATGAGCTGACCAAGTAAAACGAACTTTCTATACTAGTGAGAGCTGCGTTTACTCGTCTCATGTTCGAAACACTAAGAATATTTTGTTTAGTTATTGTGCGGAACTTTTTGATAAGGCTTAGTGCGGTTTGCTTGTTCTAGTGTTTTTTTTTTTTGTATTTGTTGTTAAAAAATTATGTTTTTTTTTTTTTTTTTTGTTGTACACTCGAACTGTGTATGGACGAGTTTTCTGCTTGTACTCGCCAAAGTTCATTGTAATTATGTAAAAAAATTACTTATACTTTGCTTATGAAAACTCTGCAAACTCATCGCATTTAGCTCGCTGGTCTTCGTTGTTTATTTTTGTCCTCTCATCGTTATTCGTGTGCAATGAACAGAGACGAATTCAATGAAAAATTACAATCAGCGTCTTATGAGCTTTATTTTTTGCGCTCATGCTCAGCTTTAGTACGTCAATATGTTCCAAATAAAACAAGCCATGTCTGAAATATAAATTTTCTTGTAGAAATGTTAGGTTATTAGGCCAGTAAATGTTATTCCTTTAGGAACAAAAAACTTTCGTATTATTTGTTACCAATATTTTTATATATCCCAATTTAATTATAAATGGACTTAACCTGCTTTCAAAATACACGGATCATACATATGTTTACGTTTTCATATGTTTTTGTTCCAATAGTTTTCGAAAATTAATTTATTTACCGAATTTAGTAACATTTAACTGAAATACATATGTACACACATCCAAATACATATGCTGTTGTAAAGCATTGCTTGTGTGTGTCTGACAGAAGAATTTCAATTACAATTTTTTTTCGTACCAAAAGCAATGTTTAATATTATAAAAGAAAATAAACGTGAGAAAACAAGTATTTAACCAAATGTTAGCCAGCTTTTTTCGGATTTTATAAGCACGTGTCAAGTAGTCAGATGGCATTTAATTAATTGTGTTGCTTTTCTTAAACATTAACTGTTGGAACTGTTTTTTTTTTTTTTTTGTTAAAATGTTTCACTTTTTTACATCCGTCATAACGAATTATAGAATTGTTGTTAACCACTTCAGCTGGGATTTTAATTTTTGTATTTCCAAAATGTAACTGACGTGTAGTTACAATCTGTCAGAGAACTGCAATACAAATTTGTATTGAATACTTAATGAAAAAGTTATTTTCTTAAAACTAAGAAAAGAAACAAAAAACAAGCCAATATTGTTCAACTTTAAAATTACTTTTTGAGAATAATTTAGTTTTGTTTGCTAGTAGAAACATCACAAAAGAGTCCTTATGACTGCATTTGATGAGGGAGTGCATTTTAAAATTTTTAAAAAATTCTTCTCAAATTCTTACTCATGTTCTTTTTTGTGTAGTCGCTTTATTGTTGAATTTTATTGTTTTTTATTGCTTCAATTAAATTAAAAATATATCTTGTGTAAAATAATTGCTTTTAGTTTTAAGACATCATACGAGGGTAAGCGAATATAACTTTACAAAATCATATCAGCAGCACTATGAATGTAAAATAAAATTGTTAAGTTTTTAAGTTGCCTTTTTGAAATCGAAAAAAATCAAAGTACCGAAATGCTCACTCACTGCTCAATCATGAGTGAGTATGTTTTTTTTTAGTTTTTTATGAGTGAGATGATTTATTTCTTTCCTTTCTATTCAATATTAAGAAAATATATAAACCATAACTCAAGCACTGTAAAATAATAGTCTTAAAATTTCGTGTGGATTACTTTCAAACCAAACTGGAACAATATATTGTCAGGACCCACGACGTGGCGAGCACAGCTACTATATTATACAATCCTTGATTGTACTTACACGTAATCGACTTTACTTCTTTATAAAAAAAAAAAATATACATACAACAGTTAAAAATGCATACAACATACAACAATATACATACAACAGTGCTAACTTCTTTGATATCTCTGAAACTACTAAGATAAAATGTTGACATAACTTAAAGATAATTTTAGTTCAAATTTTCGACATTAAATTTTTTGCATAATTAACTTATTTTACGCTAATTTATGTCGTACAACATACTTTAAGTTATATCGTTACTTTAAACATATAACTCGAAAACTAGAATAAAGTCAACAAAACTGAACGCAGATTTGAGTTCATCGCATTTAATAAACTAGGAAATAAATATTAATTTAGTTGGAAACTTAAGTTGAATTTGTAAATATGTGTATGAGAATTCTCAGACTTAGGGAATGTCAATTACAGTTTGTAATTCATTACACATGCAATTACGTAATTATATGTAATTCTAATTGGAATTTTTTATTAGAATTATACTGAACTGTTTAGTTGTAATGGAGGTTTTTTAATTACATATTACATGTAATTTTTAAACGAAAAATTACAATTGCAATTACTTGTAATTTATATTGGAAATTTTCAATTACAAATTATATGTAATTGTTATTGAAAAAAGTATTTATATATATATATATATATATATATATATATATATATATATATATATATATATATATATATATATATATATATATATATATATATATATATATATATATATATATATATAAGTATTTATTTATATATTATATTTACATATAATTGAAAATTACAATAAAATAATAAAATTTTGTTCAATTGAAAGTAATGATCATTTCAATTACTTGTAATTTGTAATTGAAAATTTCTAATTACAATTACACTTATTGTGTAATTGAAAATGTTCAATTATATATTAC